>ML111555.1:0-59481 GCA_003697995.1 Taxidea taxus jeffersonii
GCAGGCAGAGAGAGGGAGAAGCAGGCTTCCTGCTGAGCAGAGGGCCCGATGTGGGACTCGATCCCAGGACCCTGGGATCATGACCTGAGCTGAAGGCAGAGGCTTTAACTCACTGAGCCACCCAGGTGCCCCCAGTTTTCATATTTTTTTTTAAAGATTTTATTTGGTAGACAGAGATCACAAGTAGGCAGAGAGGCAGAGAGAGAGAGAGGAGGAAGTAGGCTGTCCGCAGAGCAGAGAGCCCAATGCAGGGCTCGATCCCAGGACCCTGGGATCATGACCCGAGCTGAAGGCAGCGGCTTTAACCCACTGAGCCACCCAGGCGCCCCAAGTTTTCATATTTTTGATGGTGTATTCTGAGACTGTCATCCAGAGATGACAAATAGATTGTAACTTGGGTGCCAACTGTGACTAACTGTATTTGCTGCTTTGAGCACTGTGTTAGGAAGGATTCTGCAATGTTTAGGTTCAAAAGGATGCCATGAATGATGACTATGTCAGCTGCAGGTTAGGAAGCAGGGTGTGGCAACATATGCATCTTATATCTGTCAGCCCTGATGTGCACTCCCTTCATTTTGCAGATGGTAAAATGGATAATCTGAGATGTAGAGTGAAGTCTTGAATTCTGGTCCCCTGACTCATAATCTGGTGCCGTCTTTAATCTGTCACAGTGCCTCTTTGCCTTGCTCAGTGTATTAGTGTCATTAGAGGTTCATTTAAACTTACTAAGCATCAACTTCAGGTGGCTGAATTTGATTACATACTAAGTTCCCTTACAAAACCAGTGACTTTTACTTTTTTATTGTGACAATTTTATTGTGACCCAGCATACAAGTACATACGTATCTGATTCAGTTATATGTGATGTTCACCAATACCCATCCATTCTGTGTGTATTGTACTCTGGTGATTTTTGTGACATTTTATAAAAAAATGTAGGTGTGAGGTGTTTATGTTACATAGATAAGTGGATTTTTTTTTTTAAAGATTTTGTTTATTTATTTGACAAAGAGAGAGAGAGAGATAGCGAGAGAGGGAACACAAGCAGGGGGAGTGGGAGAGGGAGAAGCAGGCTTCCTGCTGAATGGAGAGCCCAACGCAGGGCTTGATCCCAGGACCCTGGGATCATGACCTGAGCCAAAAGCAGACACTTAACAGACTGAGCCCCAATGCACAAAATACACATACTATCAACATGATGTATCACTGTTGAACCTGATCTTGGCATCTGGCTGAGACAGTTTTGTTAGGTTTTTGTAATATAAAGTTATCCTTTCCACACCATACTCTTTGGAGGGAAGTCATTATATGTAGCCCACATTTAAGGGTTGGGAAGTTATGTTCCATCTCCTTGAAGAAAAAGTACCTATGTAAATTATTTGGAATTCTACTGCACAGGAGATCTGTCTACTGTACCCTATTATTTATTTACTCAATCACTTATTTATATCAGTAGAGACTCACAGATATTTTATTTTATACGTTGGGTTATAATACAATATAATCCACAGATTTTTAATTTCAGAAGCCACTAAAGAACTGTGGCCCAAAGTTTGAAAAACACTATATTAGAACATGAACTTGTGGGTAGAGTTCATATCTTATTTCAGATCTTTGCACAGTGCCTAGTGTAAGAGATTGTCCAATAAATGTTTGTTGAACGAATGAAATAATGAAGACTTTTTAAAAGTGATAATTTCCCCTTTAAAAAAAAATCACATCAGTATTCAAACAAAGCAGACACATAAAGTACTCTGGTACCCTGACTCCTGCCCCAAAGCCTGTCAGTCTTCTCAAAGATAAAAACCAATGTTTTTAAGTTTGGTGCACATTCCTCTATACTTTCTATAAATTTGCATGTAAATGTGCATGCATGTGTAGTAACTTTATTTCTTAAACCTAAATGTGATTGAACTCTAAAATGCCAAGTGACTAGCCTGGCAGTTATCTCTTCTGGAACCTTTGAATGAACCAGGTATGCTCACAAAGCCCTGGCTGGAGCCTATAAAAGGGCACCGAAGAGAGGAGTCTTGGAACTCATCAGGAGCACTTCCTGTTGACTCAGTCTGGTTTAGGCTTTCCTGGTCTTTGTCCCCTTGATCCAGGGTTTTGGCTGCCATTCTTTCTCTGGCCTTAGTTCTTAATGACCTGGCTTGGATTTCTGCAATCTTCCAGGACTTGACCTTTGGTATTTGCCCTCTGGCTGTAACCGGGGAAGTCTCTGGCACTCAGCCTTTGCTTGGTTAACTGGGAGTAGCAACTACTTTACTGAGTGGTAGTGGAAGATCAAATGAGGTAAATGGTGTAATTCTTGTAAAACATTTAACACACTGACTTCTTTCATTTCCTTTCTTATTGTTTATTAAACTAGAAAGGAATGCTGGTAAGATATAAGGAAACAGACAGGTGTATATGTATACATTGTGAGTGGTCCCTTAAATTGTTATGAATTTTCTACAGTGTAACTTGGTAGATTTAACCAAAAAAATCATGAAAATGAATCTGCCATTTACCTCAAGCATTTCTGTCTTAGTAATCTATCCTAAGGTATAAGTTTAAATCCACAGGCATGAAAATATTTATAATAGTGAAAAATGAAACAAGCTGGTATTACAAACTGAGAACCAAGTGTTAAATGAACACCAACTTGATATTTTTTAACCATTAAAATAGGTATGCAAGGGACTATGAGACTCTTAAGCATAGGAAACAAACTGAGGGTTGCTGGAGGGGAGAGGAGTAGGGGATGAGGTAACTGAGTGATGGACATTAGGGAGCCCAAGTGATGTAGTGAGCACTGGGTGTTACATAAGACTGGTGAATCACTGACCTCCACCTCTGAAACCAATAACACATTATATGTTAATTGAATTTAAATAATTTTTTTAAAAAAGAAAAATATGCAGACTCTGCAGAAAAATGGGAAAAATGTAGATACAATAAAGTCACAAAATCAGGATACCAAATTCTATACCCACATGGATTACAATTATGTAGAAGCAAGATCTGAGTAAAGATTATAGAGACTAGACAGAAACCATACAAAAACAAGACACAAAACAAACAAAAAGAGATTAGAAAGATGAACATTGAAAACATCATGCTAACTGAAAGAAGCCAGTCACAAGGACAATATATTGTATGATTCCATTTATATGAAATGTCCGGAATGGGGAAATCTATAGAGAAAGTAAATAGATGAAGGCTTGCCAGGGGATGGGGGTTTGGGATGGGAGGTCTAAGAGGATTATGGTTGTGATGATGTTTGAGCAAATGTGCGTATATAAAAGCCACTGAATTGTATACTTTAAATGGGTGAGTTATATGGTATGTGAATTATATCTCAATAAAGCCTGTTAAAAAAAAAGACCAGACAATCTGGGAAGAGCTCCCAGTGGCCAAAGCTGGAACAATCTGGACAACAAATAACATAGTATCAGATTATTACCCAGAGTATACAATAAATACACATTGGTACATACTGATATAAATATATGATTGAATAAATAAATAAACAGGACAGAAGAATCCCATATATGGGTTTCCCCCTGCTCTCTGAAAGTAGATTGCTCCTGGGAAACCTTTACCAAGCCAAAAATGGCAGTAAGGCAAAGAAGCAATTACGATTAATTTATATGGGAAAATTTTTGAGCATTCCCAGACACAAAAAATAACCTCTCTTAGGCTTTTCTGATGCCTTAGGACCCATCTTGCTAAGTGATGCACAAAATAAATGGAGAGAAGGCACAGATGCTCAGGGACACAGCTCCAAATTCTGGCAGCTCGCTGCTGTCATGCTGAGCGTAGCTCCTGGGGAAGGAGCTTGGCAGGATCTCTCTGGCTACTCTGGGTGCACACTGCCTCCCTGACTGCTCACTGCAAAACAAATGCTCAATGCTATTTTTGCTTTCCGCCTTTTCTCCTAAAAGTGAAAATCCTTTTTGAATTTCTTTCAGTCAACGAAAATGGGTACTAGGCCTTTCATAAAAGTGAAAGGGTTTCAATCGGAGATACCCCCCTATCTGTTGAGAGGCTCTTCTCCAGGAGGTGGAGCTTAAATTCTCCCACCCATTCACTGGAGGATGAGCAGGACTTAGTGACTCACTTCCAAAGGACAGCATGTGTAAATAGAAAATGGTATCCTCACAGAAGAGAAACCTGGCACACACCACCTTACCCAGCTGATGAAGGCTAGCATCATCAGTCATGTCATGTCCCCTGATAGGATGTGATGAGAAAAGTACTTCATCTCTGTGGTATTCTTCCCCCAAACCCACAGCCCCATTCTAATCATGTGAAAATGCAGTAGAAAACAAACAAACAAAAAACAAATGAAAGGACATTCTAAAAAAATATCCCACCTGTATTTCCCAAAACTGTCAAGATCATGAAAAGCAAGAGAAGTGTGAGAAACTGTAAGAGATCAGAGGAGATTAAGGAGATAATGGTGACTACATGCAATGTGGTATCCTGGAGGGGATCCTGAACAGAAAAAGGACATTAATAAAAAATTGGCAAGGGGTGGCTGGCTGGCTCAGTCAGAGGATAATGCGACTCTTGATCTTGGGGTTGTGAGTTTGAGTTCCACTTTGGGTGTAGAGATTACTTAAAAATAAAAAAATTTTAAAAAAATTTTGGTGAGGGGCACGTGGGTGGCTCAGTCCGTTAAGCATCTGTTTTTGGCTCAAATCACAATCCCAGGGTCCTGTAATGGAGCCTGGCACTGGGCTCTCTGCTCAGTGGGGAGCCTGCTTCTCTCTCCTTCTGTGTATGCACTCTTTTTCTCTTGCTCTCACTGTCTTTCTCAAATAAATAAACAAAATCCTAAAAAAGTTTTTTTTTTGTGTGTGTGTGAAACATGAGAATAGTTTGAGTTTAGTCAATAATAATGCTATCCATGTTGGTTTTTTAGATCTGATAAATGTAACATGGTAATATGAAATGACAACATTAGGGGAGATGGGGGAAGATATTCAGATTTTCTCTATACTATCTTTGCAATTCTTTTATAAATCTAAAATTATTCCAGGTAAAAAGTTCAGTTTTTAAAAAGGAGAGAGGGGTGCCTGGCTGGCTCAGTTGGAAAAGAATGTGACTCTTGATCTCTGAGTCATGAGTTCAAGCCCCACACTGGATGTGGAAATTTTAGATAAATTAAAAAAAAACCACCTTAAAATATAAAAGGAGAGAGTTGTAAGTATTTGTATTAAAGTGAAGGGGGTTTGTTTGTTGGTGTGTCTGAGTGTCTAAGCCTATGTCATATTGGTTATATTAGTTATATTTGGTTATATTGCTTAGATACCTAAGTTCTTACCAGTGTATTATAGATGTTTAGCTATGAGGTTCATTTGTATTAACATTCCCAACAATTACACTTCAGGCTTTCTTATTTTTGTTTAGCTAAGAAGCATATTAATTTTAAGAGATGAGGGGTGTGTAGGTGTATCAATGTATATGTTCTATAAATGGCTTCCTGTGCCCTTTGGTCAGTCTCTGTTCTGCCCTGGAAAACCTCTAGTAGTTCCCAGTAATCCTTCCACCACACATCACCATTTGGGAATTTTCCCTCTTTTTCTCTAGTTCAGGGTTCAGAAAAGCTTTTTCTATAAAAGCCAGGTATATTTTAGGCTCTGAGGGCCATATGGTTTCTTTCTCAACCAGTCACTCTACCCCTGCAGAATGAATGCAGCCCAAACAATATAAATAATATGTAAAGAAATGGGTGTAGATGTGTTCCAAGAAAACTTTATTTATGAACGCCATCAGAAACTGGATTTAGTCTTCAGGCTGTAGCTTGCTCTGCTCTAGACCAGTGCTTATCAAACTTAATGAGCACATAAATCACTTGGGGAACTTAGGAAAATGTATAATCTAATTCAGTAGGTCTGGAGCAGGAACCATACATGGCATGGCAGAGTATTAAAAGACTCATTAAAATACACACCTACAAGGTCATCAAGTTCACCTTTCTCAATATCAAATCAGACCAAATAACATGAGCTGAGTGCTTAGTAGGTACATGACAGTAAGGCAACAGAGTAAACAGAAACACAACTATTATGGGTAATTTCTTTCATTTGGACATGGATCTTAATCATAGAATGCTGGGTAAGAGGGCAAGCTGTCCTGACATGTCACTCCACAGACCCTCAGGTTCATTCACATGATCTGGCTGGTTTGGTGGCAGCCCCATCCCTCATGGCCTCAGCAGGTCTCTCTTGAAGTTGTACCTATATTAGAACACAATGTTATTTCCAGGAAGCACAGAGCCATTCTTTTATCAAGAATTTATAGTAGCTGGGACGCCTGGGTGGCTCAGTTGGTTAAGCGGCTGCCTTCGGCTCAGGTCATGATCCCAGCGTCCTGGGATCGAGTCCCACATAGGGCTCCTTGCTCATCGGGGAGCCTGCTTCTCCCTCAGCCTCTGCCTGCCACTCTGTCTGCCTGTGTTCGCGCGCGCTCTCTCTCTCTAACAAGTAAATAAATAAAAAATTAAAAAATTAAAAAAAAAAAGAATTTATAGTAGCTGACTAGAACATTTCATTTAACCTCAAGAAATTACAACAACACATGTTACATCATATACCAAAATTAACTCAAACTAGATCACAGATCTAAATATAAAAGATAAAACTGTAAACCTTTTAATTTTATTTAAAAAATTTTATTTTAAGTAGGATCCACACCTAAGTGGAGCTTAAACTCAATGACCCTGAGATCAAGAGTCACATGCTCTACTGACTGAACAGGTGCCCCAAGACTATAAAACTTTTAGAAGAAACAGATTTAAGACCAAAACCACAAGGGTGCCTGGTTGGCTCAGTTAGTTAAGCATCTGTGTTCAGCTCAGGTTATGACCCCAGGGTTCTGGGATGATGCCCTGCATCGGGATTCCCTGCTCAGCAGGGAGCTTTACTTCAAGCTTTGCCTCTCTTGCGCTTGTGCTCTCTCTCTCACTCTCAAAATAAATAAATAAAAATATTTAAAAACAAACAAAACAAAACAAAAGCATGCTCTACAACAGAAAAAACTGAAACTGGATTTTATCAGACTAGAAAACTTGTATTTGAAAAGACATTAAGAAATACGTTAAGACATTTCCTTAAGAAAATGAAAAGTCACAGACTAGGAGAAATTATTTGCAAATAATGTATCTGATAAAGGATTTGTATCTAGAATATGAGTCTCCTTCATAGGAAGAAAAGCAATACAATTTAAAAAATGGATAATGGATTTCAAGGTTTATGTGAAAAGAGAATCTATAAATTCCTAATAAGGACCTGAAGAAATGTTCAACATCATTAATCCTTAGGAAAATTCAAATTAAAACCACAAGATACCACTCTACACCCACTTGAGTAGCTATAATCAAAAAGAGAGAAAATAGGGGAACCTGGGTGGCTCAGTTGGTTAAGTGTCAGACTCTTGATTCTGGCTGAGGTCATGATTTCAGGGATTGAGCCTGGCATGAGACTCTGTGCTGGGTGTGGGGTCTGCTTGGGGTTCTCGCTCTATCTCCCTCTCCCCTCCTGCTCATGCTCTCTCTCTTTAAAATCAATCAATCAATCAATCTTTTTTTTTTTTTTTTTTTTTTTTTTTATTAAGGGAGAAAATAACAAGTGCTGGCTGGGATGTGGAGACACTGGGACCCCCATGCAGTGTTGCTGGGAAAATAAATGTTCCACCACTCTGGAAAACAACTTGGCAGTTTTCTAAAAATTTACACAAATTTACCATATTATCCAGCCATTCTACTTTTAAGTATAAGCCCAAGAGAAATGAAACTATGTCCACAAAGACTTGTACATGAATGTTCACAGAACATTATTCATAATAGCCAAAAAGTGGAAACAACCCAAATGTCCGCCAGCTGATGAGTGGATCAACAGAATGTGCTGGATCTACACATAACAGAAAACTACCCAGCAGTGAAAGGGAGCAAAATACTCCTACATGCTATGAAATGGGCAACACTTGAAAACATTAAGTGAAAGAAGCCCGATGCAAAACACTACCTATTGTATGATTCCATTACTCTGAAACATGCAGAAAAGACAAATTTATATAGGTAGAACGTATATTAGTGGGCCAAGTACAATGTAATTAGGGCCAGGAGAGGTTTAGGGGAAAATGGGGATAGGACTTGTTTTAGGGATGATGAAAATCTTCTTTTTGGTGGAGCCTGCATAGTCAGTTAAGCCTCCAACTTTTGGGACGCCTGGGTGGCTCAGATGGTTAAGCAGCTGCCTTCGGCTCAGGTCATGATCCCAGCGTCCTGGGATCAAGTCCCACATCGGGCTCCTTGCTTGGCAGGGAGCCTGCTTCTCTCTCTGCCTCTGTCTGCCTGTGATCACTCTCTCTGACAAATAAATAAATAAAAATCTTAAAAAAAAAAAAAAAAGCCTGCAACTCTTGGTTTCAGCTCAGGTGTTGATCTCAGATTGTGAGATTGAGCCCTGCATCGGACTCCCTGATCAGTGGGGAGTCTGTTTAAGAGTCTCTCTCTGGGGGCACCTGGGTAGGTCAGTGGGTTAAGCCTCTGCCTTCGGCTCAGGTCATGTTCCCAGGGTCCTGGGATGGAGCTCTGCATTGGGCTCTCTGCTAAGCAGGGAGCCTGCTTCCCCCTCTCTTTCTGCCTGCCTCTCTGCCTACTCGTGGTCTCTGTCAAATAAATAAATAAAATCTTAAAGGAAAAAAAAAGAGTCTCTCTCTGAATCTCCCCCCACTTACGAGTGTGCTCTCTCAAATAAATAAATCTTAAAAAAAAATCTTCTTTCTAGGGGCACCTGGGTGGCTCAGTGGGTTAAAGCCTTTGCCTTTGGCTCAGGTCATGATCTCAGGGTCCTGGGATGGAGCCCCGCATCGGGCTCTCTGCTTGGCAGGGAGCCTGCGTCCTCTTCTCTCTCTGCCTCCTCTCTGTCCACTTGTGATCTCTGTCTGTCAAATAAATAAATAAATAAATCTGTAAAAAAAAAATCTTCTTTTTATTTTTATTTTTATTTATTTTTTATTTTTTTAAAGATTTTATTTATTTATTTGTCAGAGAGAGAGAGCACAGGCAGACAGAGTGGCAGGCAGAGGGAGAAGCAGGCTCCCTGCTGAGCAAGGAGCCCGATGTGGGACTCGATCTCAGGACGCTGGGATCATGACCTGAGCCGAAGGCAGCCGCTTAACCAACTGAGCCACCCAGGCGTCCCAAAAATCTTCATTTTAAAAAATGTATTTATTTAAATTCAAGTTAGTTGGGGCACCTGGGTGGCTCAGTGGGTTAAGCCTATGCCTTCAGCTCAGGTCACGATCTCAGGGTCCTGAGATCGAGCCCCACATCAGGTTCTCTGCTCAGCGGGGAACCTGCTTCGCCCACTCTCTCTGCCTGCCTCTCTGCCTACTTGTGATCTCTCTCTGTCAAATAAATAAATAAAATCTTAAAAAAAATAATTTCAAGTTAGTTAACATATAATACAGTATTGGGCTCAGGAGTAGAACTCAGTGATTCATTATTTACATACAACACCCAGCGCTCATCACAAGTGCCCTCCTAGATGCCATCACCCATTTAGCCCACCCTCCACCCATCTCCCTTATAACGAGAATCTTCTAACACTGGATTTATTTGCATGATAATATTTGCACAACTTGGTGAATTTACTAAAAATCATTGTGTATGTACGTTACATAAAGCCCAGAGTTACTATGAAATAATAAGCAGAGAAGGAAGTAATGAGACCAAAATGCATTTTGCTTAAATCTGGATGGTAGGATTGGGGCCAATTTTTATTCTCTATCTTTACTTTGCCTTATTTCCCAAGTTTGAAGAGATGTGTTATATTTTGTGTCACACACAAGAAGTTTGTTTAGGAAGGTTGAGCTGCATTACATAGTTTTACACAACTACCCAACTGGAAAATAAATGTTAATCTGAATAATGAAACTATTGTTCTATTTATTGTGACACTTCTAAACACCATACTTCTTTAAAACATGTACTGTTTTTCAAAGTGGATGGGTTGACAGCATCTAATCAGTATGGACTAAATACCAGAAACATGGAAATAGCAACTACTAGATTCTACTTGCCACATCACATTTATTCATTCCAGAGGCCTCTCAATTATCTAGCTGTTTCTGAATCTTTCCATCCTTAAAACAAGAGGAAATACTGGTCATTAGCAGACTTTCATCTATTTTGGAGCACCTCCCTCAGAGTTTGTAATATATATTGTTTCTTTATACACAAAAACAGTTTTTTTCTTTGCTTCAGATTTACTGGAATTCTTCAATGATTCAGTTTTCTCATCTGTTAACTGAGAATGACAGCTGCCTCACAGACTTATGTGAGGACCAAATGAGATAAAGGAAACATACAACACTCAACAGAGCTCTCCTTTTCCTTCCTCATCCTCCTTTTCAGTGTAGGTGAGATATTCTTTCCAACAGATCCATGCTACTGCAGTTCTTTTTTTTTTTTTTTTTAAGATTTTATTTATTAATTTGACAGAGAGAGACACAGTGAGAGAGGGAACACAAGCAAGGAGAGTGGGAGAGGGAGAAGCAGGCTTCCCTCTGAGCCACCCAGGAGCCCGTGTGCTGCTTTTAAAACTTGGTTTTCAAATAGTTAAGGGGGGGCGCCTGGGTGGCTCAGTGGGTTAAAGCCTCTGCCTTCGGCTCGGGTCATAGTCCCAGGGTCCTGGGATCAAGCCCCACATCGGGCTCTCTGCTCAGCGGGGAATCTGCTTCTTCCTCTCTCTCTGCCTGCCTCTCTGCCTACTTGTAATCTCTGTCTCTCAGATAAATAAAATCTTTAAAAAAATTTTTTAAAATAAAATAGTTAAGGGGCACCTGGGTGGCTCAGTAAATTAAGCATTGGACTCTTGATTTCAGCTCAGGCCATGATCTCAGGGTTGTGAGATAAAGCTTAAGATTTCTTCCTTTGCCCCTCCACCCTCTACAAGTAAATAAATAAAATATCAAAACCATTTAAAATATTAAATTTCGGGGCACCTGGCTGGCTCAAGAGCACGCAACTCTTGATTTTAGGGTTGTAAGATTGAGCGCCACGTTGGGTGTAGAGATTACTTAAAAATAAAGGCTTTTAAAAAATAATAAATGCTAAATTTCAATCAAATTCAGGATCTATGAAAATCCTGAAGCTCCTATTTCTGTACAAAAGTACCTTAAGAATAAACCTTAATACTCTGGTCTCTCATTTTTCTAAGAATATATATGAAAGATTTCTAAAGCTTCACAGGACTCTAACATCTTGACCTAAAGACTTTTTGGTAAATTGACCAAAAAGTCTTATTGGGTGCCTGGGTGGCTCAGTTGTTAGGTAGCTGCCTTCGGCTCGGGTCATGATCCTGGAATCCTGGGAACCAGCCCCGCATCAGGCTCTCTGCTGGGCAGGAAGCCTGCTTCTCCCTCCTGCTTGTGTTCCCTCTCTCATTGTGCATCTGTCAAATAAATAAATAAAATCTTAAAAAAAAAAAGTCTTATCAACTATGCTTATCATAGTGCTCACTGAGTAATGTACACAGAATTGTAGAATCACTATGTTGTAAGCTTAACACTAATGTAACATTGTAGGTCAACTATACTTCAGTTACAAAAATTTAAAAAATATCTCATCAAATTCTGGTCCAAGATACCATGTACATTCAAATTAAGTATGGTTGTTTATAACTTCAAAACATATATAAATATATCAGAGACAAGCTGGAAGTTTTACTGAAAAGGGTAGATATTGAACTTTTGCAGATGTTCAGATATCAGATTTCTATTCTAATCGGGGTGAGCTGAAGAATTTTTAAGGTCTTTACAGCAACATGATTCAGGCAGTGGGAGAAAAGTCATATTTCAAAAACTGAGGATGAGGAATTTATATACTATAAATAGAGCATTACATTGTCTGAAAATGCTTGTTTTATTTTTATTCATTAGTCATGTGTGTGTGTGTGTGTGTAGTGGGTGATGGAGGGATTGAGAATAGATGCTCCATTAGTCATCTGCCAGAGAGGTAATGACTATCAGCTCAGGTGGTGGCAGGGCCGTGGACTTTTTTAAAGATATAAATTGTAAATGGCTGGAGTTCACATGAGCTTGTTGTTGTAGCTGCTGTTGTTGACATTTTTAAAAAGATTTTATTTATTTATTTGAGAGAGAGAGAACTTGAGAGTGGGGAGGGTCAGAGGGAGAAGCAGACTCCCCCCTGAGCAAACAGTCTGACGAGGGGCTTGATCCCAGGACCCTGAGATCATGACCTGAGCGGAAGGCTGACACTTAACAACCGAGCCACCCAGGCGCCCCTCTTCAACAGAGTTTTATGTCAAGGATAATTTATTTTGAAATTTGAAATAACATTAAAATAGGGGATTATATTTTACTTTGACAAAACATGGGCATGGGTTAGAAATAGTGAAGAAGGGGCACCTGGGTAGCTCAAAGCCTCTGCCTTCAGCTCAGGTCATGATCCCAGGGTCCTGGGATCGAGCCCCGCATCGGGCTCTCTGCTCGGCGGGGAGCCTGCTTTCTCCTCTCTCTCTGCCTGCCTCCCTGCCTACTTGTGATCTCTGTCTGTCAAATAAATAAATAAAATCTTAAAAAAAAAAAAAAAAAGAAGAAATAGTGAAGAAATACCCCTGCATGGGTAATCTTTATTGTTCAGTTAAAATTAGCCACACAAATCAAATACTTGTGCTTACTAACTAGAAATCTTGGGGCGCCTGGGTGGCTCAGTGGGTTGGAGCCTCTGCCTTCGGCTCAGGTCATGATCCCGGGATCCTGGGATCGAGCCCCACATCGGGCTCTCTTCTCGGCAAGGAGCCTGCTTCTCTCTCTCTCTCTCTCTGCCTGCCTCTCTGCCTACTTGTGATCTTTGTCTGTCAAATAAATAAAATCTTTTAAAAAAATGGGGCGCCTGGGTGGCTCAGTGGGTTAAAGCCTCTGCTTTCGGCTCAGGTCATGATCTCAGGGTCCTGGGATCGAGCCCCGCATCGGGCTCTCTGCTCAGCAGGGAGCCTGCTTCCTCCTCTCTCTCTGCCTGCCTCTCTGCCTGCCTCTCTGCCTACTTGGGATCTCCGTCTGTCAAATAAATAAAATCTTAAAAAAAAAAAAAAAGTGGTTAAAAAAAGAGAGAGAGATAATTCCTCTTAAAAAAAATAAAAATCTTCATTGAATTTATTTTATTTTATGCTAAAATTTATTTATTTATTAAAGATTTATTTTATTTTATTTGACAGAGAGAGAGATCACAAGTAGGCAGAAAGGCAGGCAGAGAGAGCAGGGGAACCAGGCTCCCCGCTGAGCAGAGACCCTGATGCAGGGCTTGATCTCAGGACCCTGAGATCATGACCTCAGCTGAAGGCAGAGGCCTAACCCACTGAGCCACCCAGGCGCCCATCTTCATTGAATTTTTGGGCTAACAAGGACATCCAATATCTTAGTTTTAGAGGAGAGAGCATGGGAAGTAGAGATCTAGCAGTCTCATGGCTGGGATGCTCCCAGAACTTTTTATTCTGATGTTACAATGTGTCAATAAGGAGGAACTCCAGAAGATAAATAGGAGTACTATATTTTACTCCCATTCCTATAAAATAAGCAACTTGTCAAATTTCCCCTCAAGTTGGAAATACTTCAAACCAGATATTCTGGATTCTAATAAATTTAATTTTTGTATTAAGTTAGATGGATCTTGTTCATTTTTGCTGGGCATCTGATTTCCAATGAAAACTGTGGAAGCCATACAAAGGCAGATTTTTCTTCTATGTTTGTCCTTCTGAAGAGCACTCACCTAATAGCATCATATTAGGATTTGAATGACAGGCCTATGAGTACTCTTAAAGTGTCAAGTGCAATGTTACAGGTTTTACATTCAAATCAAACTAAAGCAATTTGGAATTAAAATTTGATTTGTTGATGGCTCTTATCTTCTTGTGTCAAAGAAGAAGCAAACAAAACATCGCTGGGATGCAAAGGAATCTCACTTTACAAAAAATATATCTCTGAAAAGTTGGCTATAAATTAAATTTAAATACAATGTCGGAATTATTGAAAATGTTTCTATAGGGGCGTCTTGGTGGCTCAGTGGGTTAAGGCCTCTGCCTTCAGCTAAGGCCTCTGTGATCCCAGGGTCCTGGGATCAAGCCTGGCATTGGGCTCTCTGCTCAGCAGGGAGCCTGCTTCCCTTACTCTCTCTCTGCCTGCCTCTCTGCCTAAGAAAATGTTTCCATAAAATAATCATTCCATAATTTATCTGCAACTAATTTGTTTCAATATTGTCAAGTTTTTTACTCTAATGCTCACATTACTTAAGGAAAAATTAATTACTATTAATATTTCCCTAAAAAATATATAAGAAGGGACGCCTGGGTGACTCAGTTGGTTAAGCAGCTGCCTTCAGCTCAGGTCATGATCCCAGCGTCCTGGGATCGAGTCCCACATCGGGCTCCTTGCTCAGCAGTGAGTCTGCTTCTCCCTCTGCCTCTGCCTGCCACTCTGTCTGCCTGTGCTCGCTCCTGCGTGCTCTCTATCTGACAAATAAATAAATAAAATCTTAAAAAAAAAAATAAGAAAATCATACTATGAAACTACACCAATGTATTAAAGTTCTTATTTTAAGAGCTTCTTAAATAAAGTACGTCCTGAGTTAAAACCAAGCATAGCAAAAGCTACATCAATATTTTCAGGGTCTGAAGATATCATTTGGATAATTATGGCTCCAATAACAAATTCTTTTTGCAGATCACCCTTTTAAAGAGAAGCAGTGAAAGACAAAAATTACTGCATTTAGCTGATCCCGCTTGGGAATCGGCTAACTTACCCAACAGGATCTATCTTTTTTGTTAGTGACACGACCAACATGAATTCTAATTCAAATGAGTAATTAATACTCCTGATGTTTGATGGTGCTCGTGAAGGACCTTCTCCGCTGTATCATGAAAGGTAGTATTTGCTCTTTGGAATATGATGTGTGAACGGGACCCGACACGGCAACTCATGAGGAGAGACAGTAACACTAGAAAGCACTAACACAGTACTAACTAGACAGCCAGGGGCCGTTCTGTACATTTTACCTACATTCATTTGATCCTCGTAATACCTCTATGAGTTGGAGACTGTTTTTATCCTCACTTATAGGTGTGAATACTTAGTCACTTGCCAAAGGTGACCCATTAAAACAATGGAGAAAGGACCCAATGCTGGATGGCCTAACTCCAGAGTCTGTGCTCTCACCCAGGGCTCTTTCCCTCCAGGTTTGCCTTAAGACTCCAGTAATGCAGTGATAGCCGTAATATGACCAGAGATGCACAATTCTATTTCTCATTCACTAGTGTAAATCTAGCTCGGGCCAGTTGTATCCTCTGCACAAAAGCTTTTACTGGTTAACATGCATATTCTGGCAGTTTCAATCCAACCCTGGAGCATGTCACAAAAGGTGCAATTCTAACAGATTACTTACTTTTTGGTGGAGCTCAACACGGAGCCTAAAATGCCTCAGAAATGACTCAATCAGATCACGCGAAAATGTAGGACAGTAAAACCCATATTATTACATTTACCACAGCATGCTTAACGCTTACAACTGGACCTATACTTCCAAAATCCCTGCGCCTGATTTGCTCTCTTAGTGAGTTCAGCTAATCTCCCTTTCTACTTCCAATAAATAAAGCATACCCGGCAAATGCTGTCCAAGGCAAGTTTGCAGACACGTATCTGAATTTAGTATCATTCTCATTCAGATCAAATGTCAGGGTAAAGGCAGGTCCTTTCAGGTGGCCTGCTTGGCTGCCCTTTGCCCAGGAACACCTTTTGCTTTTCTGAATTTCACAGTAAAGTGTAGCAACATGTTACAGCTCCCGCTGAATATGTAAATAGGATATTACAGTCATCAGCCAAGAGCTGGCCCAAACGTTGCCCAAAGGAATATTCATACTTAAATTTATACTAATTTATATCTCACAATCTATGAAGAGTAAAAATGCCTCGAATACTTAATAGTGGTCAAATAAAGCTATTTCAATATCAGGTTGTAATAAGTAACTTTAGGTTAAATAGCAAGCAACTTAAACTTTAAAATGCCAAGAGTGTAGAGAGGCAAGGTGATAGTAGCAGAGTAGTTTTGGGAGCTCCCAGGATCCACTCACAAAAAATGGTGATAGATGCAAAGTTGGAAAAAAAAATTCAAGTTTATAGGCAACATCTTTACCAAAAACCAGGTGAAAAATGGTCCCGGAACTCTAGAATGGGTAGAGTCAAACTACACTTAACAACAAAAATGGGGTGACTACAGGTGCGCCTGGGTAACTCAGTTGACTAAGTGTCTGATTATGGTTCTGGTTGTGATCTCAGGGTCTGGGGGTCAAGCCCTGAGTGGAACCGCCAGTTGAGCCTGTGCTTAGTGGGGAGTCTGCTTATTCCTCTCCTTCTGCCCAACAACCTACTCCCCTTAACCCCCACCCCCACCCCTGCTCATGCTCTCTCTCTCAAATAAAATCTTTAAAAAAAAAAAAAAAGATGATCATAGCTGTGCTGGCTGAAGTGGAGGTTTGAAAACGTGGTCTTGTAAGATTCAAAGGAGCCAAGGAATCCAGAAATAACCAGGTCATCATCCAAAGGAAGGGGATGTTCTTCCCCACTTGAAATGGGAGCCCTGGGGCACCTGGGTGGCTCAGTGGGTTAAAGCCTTTGCCTTCAGCTCAGGTCATGATCCCAGGGTCCTGAGATCGAGCCTCTTATCGGGCTCTCTGCTCAGCAGGGAGCCTGCTTCCCCTCCTCTCTCTGCCTGCCTCTCTGCCTACTTGTGATCTCTGTCAAATAAATGAATAAAATCTTAAAAAAAAAAAAAAAAGAAATGGGAGAAATGGGAGCCCCACTAGTGAATCTAAGAACCACAGGGAGAACTGGGAGGATGACTGGTAGGGTTTCTCTTGCCCATGAATGCAAGGAAATGTCCCATCTAGGACTTTCTATTTTATAGAAAATATGGAGAAAGGTATGTGCTAAATAATATCATAAAAATGCAATCAGCCAAATGTGGGAAATCCTATAGGATAAATAACCTGGTCTTTTCAATAAAATGGCATGACAATGTGGGGATGACGGGAAGGAAAAGACCTTAAGACATAGCAACTAAATGAAATATATGAATTTTGTTAGGATCCTGATTTGAAGTCACCAACTCCTTAAAAAAACTTTTTTTTGAGACAACTGGGGGAAACTGAATATGGGCTAAGGATTAGACTATATTAACAAATTACCATTAACTTTGTAGGTGTGACACTGGTACTATGGTATGTTTTTTTTTTTTAAATGTCCTAATCTGTTAAAGATACTTTAACAGATGAAATAATATGATGTCTGGGATTTACTTTAAAATATTACTGGGGCTGCCACAGGAGCATGGGGAGACCATGAATTCTGTTTCAAGGCATCTTTGAGCTTGTCAAGTGATGTCATGAGCAAAGCTTACCCTCCCAAGTTGGAAAATTTAGGGACAAGAAGTTGTAACTGAAATTAAATGGTGGCAGACATGTCCAAAGAATACTGGCGGATTTGATAGCTTTATGAAACTTGTGATAAATGAATGCATCGAGACAGCAGTCAATGGGCAACAACACAGAACAATACAAAAAAGTGGTAATATGAGGAAACAGTATCATCATATTTAAGCCTTGTAACAAGTATAAGCTAAGACTTGTTCACCACAGGAATCAATTGCTTCTAACATGTCTCCTTTCCAATGAGCCAGTTTTACTATGAGATGAAAATCGGGGCTGCAAACATTTTTATATTAAATTCTTTATTAAATACATTTTTGTAATAGTAACAAAAAACCCTCAGCAAAAAGTGGAAGAGTTGAACAGAGAACAGCAACATTTTGATAACTGTTGTAAGTGTAGCTCATAAGACTTTGTTTCTATATTTGCATGATTGAAATTTTTCTTTTTTCTTTTTTTTAGATTTTATTTTCAAGTCGTCTCCATACCCAACACAGGGCTCAAATTTACAACCCTGAGATCAAGAGTCCCATGTTCATCGACTGAGCCAGCTAGGCACCCTGTGATTGAAATTTTTCAAAATAAAAACTAAATAGAAAAAGTCTAGGCACAGCATGATTTAGAATATCTAATTACTATATTAAAACTTATGGGGACACCTGGGTGGCTCAGTTGGTTAAGCAGCTGCCTTCAGCTCAGGTCATGATCCCAGCGTCCTTGGATCGAGTCCCACATCGGGCTCCTTGCTTGGCAGGGAGCCTGCTTCTCCCTCTGCCTCTGCCTGCCACTCTGTCTGCCTGTGCTCGCTCTCTCTCTCTCTATAACAAATAAATAAATAAAATCTCTAGGGGCGCCTGGGTGGCTCAGTGGGTTAAAGCCGCTGACTTCGGCTCCGGTCATGATCCCAGGGTCCTGGGATCGAGCCCCGCATTGGGCTCTCTGCTCTGCGGACAGTCTGCTTCCTCCTCTCTCTCTCTGCCTTTCTGCCTACTTGTGATCTCTGTCTGTTGGATAAATAAATAAAATCTTTAAAAAATAAATAAACAAATAAATAAAATCTCTAAAGAAAAAAATAGTTTAAAAAAATTAAAAAAATAAAACTTATGAAACAAAAGGAGCAAAGGAGAATACGATTTATTTTAAAACGTTCTAAAGAATTCTTCAACCCTTTTTTGTGTAGTAATTGTCATACTCTTTAGGTTAGTCTATTAACACAAAGACAAAACCATCACTTAAAAATATGTTGTTATAGGGACGCCTGGGTGGCTCAGTTGGTTAAGCAGCTGCCTTCGGCTCAGGTCATGATCCCAGCGTCCTGGGATCGAGTCCCACATCGGGCTCCTTGCTTGGCAAGGAGCTTGCTTCTCCCTCTGCCTCTTCCTGCCACTCTGTCTGCCTGTGCTTGCTCGCTTGCTCTCTCTAACAAATAAATAAAATCTTAAAAAAAAAAAAATATGTTGTTATAAAAAAAAAAGTCCACAAGATTTTGGGAATTTTTGCCAAATTTAAAACATTCTCCAAAGAGAACACCCTCTAGTGTAGATTTCCAAGGCAGAGTGTCTGTGTCTGGTATCACTCTTTTGAACATTCTCCACTGTTGCTCAAATAGGAGACAAACCACATTTCCTAGATTGTAAATTATTACCTAGGAAAGTTTTGGCAATTTCCCATTCAGTCACATTTTCCAGTCATTTGGTCCTCATGTTTATGGACCCGGTTGTTCACTTTTAGCCAATGTCCAGGAGGGACTCTGCTCTAGGCAAGTTTTTTTCCCCTTCAATTGTGACATCTTTGTGAGTTAGCTATTATACAATATTATCAAAGCATATTGCTTTCTGACTCATATTACCCAGAAGACAATTCAGGAATGAACTTGGACTAGAATTTTATATAGCATGCTGAGTTTCTTAAAGGTTTTGGTACCTAGGGGTGCCTGGGTGGCTCAGTGGGTTAAAGCCTCTGCCTTCGGCTTAGGTCATGATCTCAGGGTCCTGGGATTGAGCCCCACATCGGGCTCTCTGCTCAGCAGAGCCTGCTTCCTTGTCTCTCTCTGCCTGCCTCTCTGTCTACTTGTGCTCTCTGTCAAATAAATAAATAAAATATTTTTTAAAAAAGGTTTTGGTACCTATTTTTCTATAACCGTTGAAGGTCCTTTTCCTTTTCTTTTCCATACAACATATTATTTGAATAGTTCAAGTGCCCTGCATGTATTTCTATAATTTTCTTAGCCACAGGCAACTCCTGTAATGAGAAATACATATCTGATCTTATTTGGCCACTTAAACCATGGTGTAGGGCAAAGCTGTCTCCTCATTTTCTGTTCTCTATACATTACACAGTTTGCTCCTTTGGTTTTTGAGCACATGCCAGATCTTCTCAAAGATCTTCCTCCTTTGTTCTCTATATTTATAAATGTAAACACTACATAATTTCCCCAATGACAAAACTACCTCAAATCACCTAAAAATGGTTTTAGAAGTACAAATGATTTGGGAACGAGAGACAGTGATATTATGCAACTGATAGGATAGTAGGAGGAAGAATAGTGAGGGGAGACTTTGTTTTAAAAAAAAAACCATATATACTCACTGATATGAGTAGGACCCACTTCCTATTCTAGTAAGGGCCTGAGGAGGTGACCCAGAATTCTAATCTCAGCTTCCTCATCTCCCCATGGAGATAATAGTACCTGTCGCAACCTTTCCACATGATGCAAAAAGATGACTAGATCAGTGTTTGTGAACCAGTTTGAGCTCTTTGTTAGAAGGATGTCAGGTTTATAGTCAACAAGGTGTGAAACTGGATGTTCAGGTGAGTAATTACAGGGAGACATACAGTTCTCAAAGGCATGGTCAAAACTCTTTGTACATCAGATATTGCAATAATTGGGAAGAAGACATCTTAGTGTTAACAACTCCTGACTTATTTAAAAAGCTTGGAATTCCTTAACATACTTCTACTGATATAACATACTAACATCAAATTTGACAAATCCCTTTTTGGTCAGATAGAATAAGCACACAGGTGTCTAAGATAAGCTAACAGGAAAGGGAAAAAAAAACCCTAAAATTCTAAATTGATAAATTTGTATTTAATGTAAATAGGTACTCTTGAAGATCATCAGCAGTATACTGAAACTAAGAGAATCAATGGGAGAGGAGGAGCAAGGAACAGGACTGATGAAAAGACAGAACAAATAGGAAGTTTCAAAGGTGAAACTGAAGAGAGGAAATGACTCAGCCACAGTTCCAGGAGGGAGTTCCAGTTAGGTGAGCTGTACGTGATGATACGACTTGGGAAAGCTCATTACATACAAAGGACAAGATTCCAGGAGCTCACCACATTGTCCGCAAGAGTCATGGACACAAAGTACAATGACAGTAATGTAAAAAATATTCTCCTCACATTGGAGAAAATCTTGGCATCTTTCTCTTTTAATACTCAGGGTAGAATCAACTATAAAAAAACAAAAACAAAATAAAAAAAGAACTCAGGGCAGTTTCGGCCACTGAACCTTAATAGCTGATATAATGGTAGCAAACACTAATACCACAAAAAAATTGAGGTGAAGGAAAAATATGCCTATTAGTCTAGTCTAAATTTCAGTTATTCATCATTTTGGGGAGACTGCACTATCCCTGACCCGGGGGGTACAGTTGCAAATAAGAGGGGCATGGGTCCTATCCCCCTAACAGGCTGCAAGGCTGCAGAAACATGGCTACGATCTGGGTAGAACATGGCCAAGGACTGAATTATTGGCATTTATAAAAGCACGGTGAAAGTGAGTGCAGACATGTTCAACTGGAATTCTTCAAATTCGGAGTACTTCAATTTTTTTTTTTTAAGATTTTATTTATTTGACAGAGAGAGAGGGAGAGAGATCACAAGTAGGCAGAGAGGCAGGCAGAGAGAGAGAGGGAAGCAGGCACCCCGCTGAGCAGAGAGCCCAATGTGGGGCTCAATCCCAGGACCCCAAGATCATGATCAGAGCCGAAGGCAGAGGCTTTAACCCACTGAGTCACCCAGGCGCTCCTTCAAATTTTTTAAAAAGGATTTTTATTTATTTATTTGAAAGAGACAGAGCTCAAGCAGTGGGGACTGGCAGGCAAATGGAGAGGGAAAAGTGGGCTCCTTGCCGGGCAGGGAGACTGATGTGGGGCTTAATCCCAAGACCCTCGGATCATGACCCGGCTGAAGGCAGATGCTCAACTGACTGAGCCACCCAGGTGCCCAGGGAGCACTTCATATTTTATTTTATTATTTTTTAAAGGTTTTATTTATTTATGTCAGAGAGAGAATGAGAGAGAACTAGCATGGGGGAGGGGGGGTCAGAGGGAAAAGCAGACTCCCCATTGAGTGGAGAGCCGGATGCAGGACTCAGTCCTGGGACTCCAGGATCATGACCTGAGCCGAAGGCTGTCACTTATCCAATCAAGCCACCCAGGTGCCCCAGCACTTTGTATTTTAAAACTAAATCTAATTCAGGGATCTAGAAAGCCTTCTGGTGGAAGTAATACTCAAACTAAGTTTTGACTGAAGAAGGGAAGGGAAGCCAATGGGGTATAGCATTTGTTAAATTCTCATGAAATGAAACAGCATTATGCTCTTGAGGAACCAGAATCAGTGCAACTTGCCTGGAGAGGAGTGCCATGAAGGTATGATGGTAGACTAAGCAATAGGGAGGATCTAGAATTTGAAGGATCTTTATATGCCATGCTAAAATTGGGGCTTTATTCTAAATCCGGTGACCACCAAAATATTTTTTTAAAGATTAATTTATTGGAGAGAGAGAGAGAAAGAGCATGCACAGGGGGAGGGGCAGAGGAAAGACAATCTCCAGGGGACTCTGCAGAGTGCAGAGCCCCATATGGGCTCAATCTCATGACCCTGAGATCATGACCTGAACCCAAACCAAGAGTCCAGGGCTTAACCGACTGGGCCACCCAGGCACCCCATCACTAAAATATTTTAGGCAAGGAACAATAGAATCAGATCTGTCTTTTGGAGATCACTCAGACATCAGTGGTAGTGGGAGGTTAGGGAACAAGTAAGGTGGGAAGGCTTAAACTAACACAAGAAGAAAGATAATGAAATAGATATGACACAGATAAGTAAAGAAATGAAATATGTACTGAGAAAGGGATTGGATGTGGGAGTGAGTGAAAGGAAGGTACTACAATGACTGCGAGCCCTCAGGTTTGAATGTAGTGCCACCTAATAAGGTAGGTAATAGAAGAGAAACAGTTGTTTTTTTGAAGGTGTGTGGGGAGGAAAATGGAAAGGATTATCAATCTAGTTTTACTTGAGCTTGAGGTACCAGTGGGAAATATAAATACGTTTTTCTTTTGATGCCAACATAACAGAGATCAATTACACCTGCTCAAACATATTTCTTGGACACATATTTGGAACATTTAATGTGATATGAGGCCCCTTAAAAAGGAAGAGGACTAAATAAGCAGGTTGTATGCTGGTCACTATAAAATAGAAAAATAGTACTGAACAATATGGAGAAACAGTTGCTAATAATATGTAACCTAAGACCTCATTTCATTTACAAATAAAATATGGCAGCATGGGTAACAAGTCCAATCTGTTCTCCATTAAACATAAGAATAGTAAAGCAGACATGATAAAATAAGATGTACTATTTTTATCTTTTTTAAATTATACCTTGAGTGGTCTTGTACATACTGGTAGTAGAGAAGAAAAAAAATTAATGCAATCAATTTTATGTGCAATTTTCCAGGGTAGCTGTAATTATTGAACCTTTTCCCCCTTATTATATTGTTCAATATTTTTGTCCTATTTTTCAAGCAAGTGATTATTAGCAATATTAACTTTCTTTAGAAACGTTACTAGTTCATTGAGGATGTCTTCTGGCAACCTAAGCACATAAAAACACTACCGTACTTAAAAGATTAAGCGTGTCTTTTCGGCGTATATTATATTTATTCAAACATCATTTAATGACCTAGGAAAACATCTTTGCAGCTGTTCATCTAGGAATTTACGTTGTATTCACGGCGCTTTTACTTTGTTTCCATCAAAAGATTCTGCTATGAATCCTATTTGTGAACCCATTCATTCTAAAACACCTAATTGTTAGTCTAACCAGTCTCCTTCAAAGTTATCTCTCTTCGCACCATCGTCAAGATCTAAAAAGTTTTTCACCCTCCCTTCTCCCAAGGGAAAAAAAAAATGGAAACATTCACTCCTGCTTCATCCCCCGCCCCCACCCCAACCAACCCACACCAGAATAGTAAAGAAGAGGGTAGGCAAAGGGGAACAAGTTGCGACCGGCGACCGGGAGCACAGAATTAGAACCAAAGCTCGGGCTTGAAACGGAGATCGGGAATCAGTCACCAAAGTCCGAAGGATCTGGGCAATTTGCCAAAAGAGAGCACCCCCCCCCACCCCCCCCACCCCCCGCCAAGCTTCAATAACTCACTGGTGCTAAGAAACCAGCGAAAGAGCGAGTGACAACAAGAGAAAGAGGCTCGACCCTCTGGGACATCCTGAAACACGCAAGGAATGCGAAAGAAACGGCAGGAATCCGGGACCGGCTGCTGCTGGCCGGAGCGCCCAGTCAGGTTAAAACAAACAGCTTTTCTAAGGCAGGCAGGCAGGCTGCTGAGACTCTTGGGTGGGGAACGACGTTCGGGAGGTTGGTGACTGAGCAAGGGAAACTGATTGCTGGGAGCACAAGCCCCACTGGCGCCCCAAAGTTAAGAGTCTCGGTGAACCACGGTCCAAGAACCGCAGCGAGACACCCGCAGCAAGTCAGAAGGAGGGCCTGGGGGTGGGGCCGGAGCTCCTACCCCGCCTCAAGCGCCCTTATTGGGTCCTCAGTACGCCTGCGTGTGGTGAGGCCGCACTCTATTTGGCTGCTAGGCGTGCGGCGGCAGCGGCGTTCTCTACCCGGCATTCTGCGCGGGAGTGACGGCCCTACGTCTATCCCCTTCCCAACCCTGCCCCCTCTTCCCCCTCCCGCCACGGCCCCCCCCCTTTCCCTAAAGTGAGTGAGTGAGACGGGCAGATGGAGGAGGGACTGTAATGGCGGCGGCCGGCAGCTCCCTGCTCTGACCCACGGCAAGCATACAGCAACGACCCCCTCCTCGCCCCTTTCTCAGCCGGCCTCCGCCCCGCGACCAGCGCGGGGCCACCCTCCCCGGCCCTTCCCCCAGCCGTCGGCTTCTCGCCCTGCGCCCCGGCCGGGGCCCCACACACAATGGACGAGCTCGCCGGAGGCGGTGGTGGAGGCCCGGGGATGGCAGCCCCTCCAAGGCAGCAGCAGGGACCTGGAGGGAACATGAGCCCTTCGCCAGGGGGAAATGGAGCGGCGGGCGGTGGGGGTCCTCCAGCCGCCGAGGGTGCGGGTTCCGCGGCAGGCCCGGAGCTGTCCCGGCCGCAGCAGTACACTATCCCAGGGATCCTGCACTACATCCAGCACGAGTGGGCTCGGTTCGAGATGGAGCGGGCGCACTGGGAGGTGGAGCGGGCCGAACTGCAGGTACCTCGCTGGGGTCGGTGTGCGGGACGGCTGCGGCGGCGGGGTTCCGGGCTGGGGGGGTGGGGCCGGGACTCCCCTCTGTCGGAGCCCTGGGCCTTGAGGGTTGAGGGGAACCTACCTGTGCAGCTCCGAGGGCGATAGTCCTGCCTACGGTTCTGGCGACGGCTCTTCCAAGAGCCCCCCTCCCCCTTTCCCGCAGAAGCTTGTTCCCCAACCCTTACTAGCTGCGCGGTGCGGGTTTCCTTGGGGCAGCCATTTTGACTTTTAGTATGGCGTCTGCGGGGGCTCCTCTGGAGGCGGCCTGCCGGGCCTCCGGGGCTTGGGGCCGAACTCTTCTCTGTGGGAGAGTCCGGCGTGGGGTTATTGGGCACTAAGCTTGCTTCTGATTGTGCCTGTTGCGATGGAGAGCTCGAGGAGAGGGTCTGGGACGGGCATTTTATTATCTTTTCCTTCATCACCCCCCCCATCGGATTTGGCATTTTTGGCCCCCTCTCTTGGAGTTGGTATGCACTTGCCCCTTGACAGCCACGCTTCTTTCCAGGGCTGCTACCAAGCATAATGTCTTGCTGCTCTCTTGAGAAGTTTTCATTACCTACCGCCAACTTTCAGTACCTTATTACCTGGGATGCTGCCTTACTCACTTAAGTTCTCTTTCAATTAGTTCTCCCTAAGCGACTGACTCATCAGTACTTCTCTAAATTGAAATTTTCTTTTTAGAGTGCTCTTCACCGGGCCTTTAGCCCCTTCTTTATCCGTAAAAAGCCAAACCGGAGTATCTGTGCTGTGTTTATGAAACGACTGAGGAAAGATTCAATATTAGCTTAAATAAGTAGAAGTACTTGTCTCACGTTACTGACTCTCGCATGGGAAGTAAAGTTAAATATGCTCAGAACGCTTCATAATTGGTCCTTACTTGATCTTTTTAAGGTGAAGCTTTGATAGGCTGTTTTATCTAACTTTTGGAAGGTGTTGGTAGTTGAAGAACTTACGTCTTGGATTTCAGAATCGCTACATCTTTTTAAGAGGATTGTTCAACTCTTGGGTATTTGTATTTATTTTTAAAACCCTTTCCATGGCAAATTTAGGCTTAGAAGAAAAGAGCATGCAATCAAGTAGTGTTGCACCTGTTCTTCAGACTGGTATATATTTAGAATGTAAGCAGTAGTGTTCGCTGATATGTCAAATATGCCTACAGTAAGTAGTTAGGAAAATACAGTGTTGCAAGAAGGATGATTGGGTTAATTTAGAAAGGGTGTCTTCAAACAGATATGTATACTTTAGTTTAATTTTGAATTAGTAAACTTTTTTTTTTAAAGATTTTATTTATTTGACAGACAGAGATCACAAGTAGGCAGAGAGGCAGGCAGAGAGAGAGGAAGGGAAGCAGGCTCCCTGACAAGCAGAGAGCCGGATGGGGGGCTCCATCCCAGGACCCTGGGATCATGACTTGAGCTGAAGGCAGAGGCTTAACCCACTGAGCCACCCAGGCACCCCTAAATTAGTAAACTTTTATTTGATTCTATAAAGTTGGTGAAGCTAAACGTTTAAAAAAAGTAATTTTTGACACTTGACACTTTATCAAGTCTTTAAAAAAATTAATTATAAATTAACACCTGGTAGTCAATTCAATGTTTTAGAATTGTGCTTTGATATACTATTGGACTTTTATTTATTTAACTTAAAAAAAAAAACAACTTATTTATTTGGGAGAGAGTGAAAGAGAAAGAGAGCATGAGCAGGGGAGAGGGAGAGGGAGAAGCAAATGTCCCATTGATGAAGGAGCCGGATGTGGGACTTGATCCCAGAACTCTGGGATCATGACCTGAGCCAAAGGCAGGCGGTCAACTGCCTGAGCCACCCAGATGCCTCACAATTGAACTTCAAAAAATATAACTTTAAAAAAGCTTGTATTCTAATTTTCTATTGTTTCTTTTAACTTGTGCATAGTCTGACTTAAAATATGTGGGATTTATAGAGTTCTCTTGATAAACCCTTTTTATTACACCATGTTGCAAACTTAATATTCTGTGTGAATGAAGATAGTAAGACAGTTATTTTTTAAAAATTGCATTTACAAATGTACTGAGTCTTGGACTCAATAAATAATACCTCACCAGGCCTTGGATATAGTGTCTAGGACCTTTGCACTGTTGTATGAAAGGTTGTATTTTTTTTTTTTTCCTACTGTAGAGGATGAGATGCTTATTTTGCCCTGTAAGCACCTGAAAGCTTGGTTTTAACACTTTGTAGGTTAACAATGCATTAGTCATTTATAAGCTTCACTAAGTGTCTGAGAAAATGTCTTACTTCTGCTTGAATTAAAGTCTATACATTAATGAGGTCTATATGACTGCCTTAGCCCCTTCTTTCCCTTTTAGTTCTCCTCTCTGCCAGTAACAGTGAAATCTTTCAAGGGAGATTCCTTTTCTTGTTTGCTTTCCAGTTAATCTGCTGTTGCCATATTAGTTCTGATAAAGCTGTTGTAAGCTTTTTTTGTTTGCTTATTTTTAACAAGCTCTACAGTGTTTCTAGACTCTTTTTGCGAGGGATTTTTATTATTTCACGCTGATTATTTGAAGTGGAATGTTCATGATTCTGTGTATTTTTTACATATTTCTCTAAATTTTTTTTAAAATTTTTTTTAAAAGATTTTTTATTTATTTATTTGACAGACAGAGATCACAAGTAGGCAGAGAGGCAGGCACAGAGAGAGGGAGAGGCAGGCTCCTTGCTGAGCAGAGAGCCCGATGTGGGGCTCCATCCCAGGACCCTAGGATCATGACCTGAGCTGAAGGCAGAGGCTTTAACCCACTGAGCCACCCAGGCGCCCCAGTTACCTTCAGTCTTAAATAAGATTGCTTGTGAGATGCACCTTTAAAAATCATGTGTCAAAGGGTGCCTGGCTGGTTCGGTTGGTAAATTTGCAGCTCTTGACCTCCAGGTAGTAAGTTCGAGCCCCATATTGGGTGTAGAGATTACTTAAACAATAAAATTTTAAGGAAAATATATTTGTCAAATAAAAAATGGATTAGGGTTTAGTGTCAATGGATTTTAATTGTAAGCTTATTTTTGAAAATGATAGCAAAAGAGCTTAAATATTATTGTGTATAGCCTTGGCTCGCTGTTGATGTGTAGATGAACAATGACTCAAGAATATTCAATATTAGAATTATTCAAATGAATATGAAGAGATTAGGATATACCCAATTTTGATGTTAAATTTTAATAGGGAATCCTACTTTTCCCTGGCTTTGGAAAGGATTTTGTTTACTTTTTTTTTTTAAATGGGCTTCACACCCAACTTGGGGCTTGAACTCATGACCCTGAGATCAAGAGTTCCACGCTCCACCAACGAAGCCACCCAGGTACCTCTGGAAAGGATTTTATTTTATTTATTTATTTTTAAAAAGATTTTATTTATTTATTTGACACAGAGATCACAAGTAGGCAGAGGGGGAAGCAGGCTTGCTGCTGAGCAGAGAGCCTAATGCCCGGCCCCATCCCAGGACCCTGAGACCAGGACCTGAGCAGGGGCTTAACCCACTGAGCCACCCAGGTGCCCCTGGAAAGGATTTTATTTTATTTATTTATTTTTTAAGATTTCATTTATTTATTTGACAGAATGAGAAAACAGAAGTAAGCAGAGAGGCAGGCAGAGGCAGGGGGGATGCAGGCTCCCCGTTGAGCAGAGAGCCCGATTCGGGGCTCGATCCCAGGACCCTGGGAACATGACCTGAGCTGAAGGCAGAGGCTTTAACCCACTGAGCCACCCAGGTGCCTCCTGGAAAGGATTTTAAATTGGAATTTTGCAGTATGGTTCTATTCTCTGTAAAAGGAATTTTGATTATTAACGGTCTGTCTTACAAACTTGGAATTAAACCGGAGTATCATGTCTTAATGCTCTTTAATCTTCATGACGTTAACTTACCTGGGGCTCAGATAAAGCTTTAGTAGTAAGACTCTAGGGCATTAATTCCTAAATGAAAGTGCGAGCCAGAATCACTTGTTGTTGTTGTTGTCTTTTAGGATTTTATTTATTTATTTATTTATTTATTTTAAAGATTTTATTTATTTATCAGAGAGAGAGCGGGAGCGAGCACAGGCATACAGAATGGCAGGCAGAGGCAGAGGGAGAAGCAGGCTCCCTGTTGAGCAAGGAGCCAGATGTGGGACTCTATCCCAGGACGCTGGGATCATGACCTGAGCCGAAGGCAGCCGGTTAACCAACTGAGCCACCCAGGCGTCCTGGATTTTATTTATTCATTTGATAGAGACACAGCGAGAGAGGGAACACAAGCAGGGGAAGTGGGAAAAGGATAAGCTGAGCAGAGAGCTCGATCTGGGGCTCGATCCTAGGAACCTGGGATCATGACCTGAGCCTAAAGCAAACGCTTAATGACCGAGCCACCCAGCTGCCCCCAGAATCACTTATAAAACTTGTAAAACTATACAGGCTTCTACTTCATCCTCCAGAGATTTGGATTAATTTGGTTTAGGACTTGGGAAAAATGGACTATGGGTTTTGGCAATTCACATTATATAAAAATTATAATAGCCATTTAAAAAGCACTACAACCTTATGAGGTAGGTATTTCTATTTTGCAGATGAGGAGATAAACTTAGGTGAAATAACTGTCAATGTCACTCACCTATGAAATGTTACAGTTGAGATTTCAACCCCAGTTTGTCTGAATCCAAAGCTTGTGGTCTTATTATTGTTCTTGTAACCATTGTATTATATTGTTGTCTTAATATTTTTATAGAAATGGAATCAGACTTACAGTTCTTCCTCTACCATTATGTGGCACACTAGTATGTTTCAACAAAGTTTTATTGAGCCCCTATTGTGTGTCAGGTCTAATTTATGTGTATTGCAAAAATGTCCTTATATTTTTCTCTGTAGTGGTATGCACTTAGGATATACACAAAATTCTTGTTTATCAACTATAAAAATATGACATACTTATTACATAGAAAATGTAGTGTAGGAGTTTGTATTCTTAAACTATTAATTGAACAAATGTAATTTTTTTTTTTTTATTAGTTAGAGAGAGGGAGAGAGCGAGCACAGGCAGACAGAGAGACAGGCAGAGGCAGAGGGAGGAGCAGGCTCCCTGCTGAGCAAGGAGCCCGATGTGGGACTCGATCCCAGGATGCTGGGATCATGACCTGAGCCGAAGGCAGCCGCTTAACCAACTGAGCCACCCAGGCGTCCCAAACAAATGTAAAAATTTTAACTAGTGTTTGTGTTTGCACACTCTGGCATAGTGATTTGTTGTATCTTGACAGATGTTGCCACCTAAAGACCTTAGTAGATAATTTGCTTAAGCATAACTTGATTTCTTCATTTTTTAAAAAGATTTTATTTGTTTATTTGACAGACAGAAATCACAAGTAGGCAGAGAGAGAGAGAAGGGGAAGCAAGCTTCCCGCTGAGCAGAGCCCCATGTGGGGCTGGATCCCAGGACCCTGGGATCATGACCCAAGCCAAAGGCAGAGGCTTTAACCCGCTGAGCCACCCAGGCACCCCTGATTTCTTCATTTTTAAAAGAGAAAAATGGACAGTTTATTCTGCACTATTACAACATTTTTATGAATCTACTATGAAAATACAAAAAGAGGAACAGTATGGTAATTTTTTGTAAAGGTACTCCCTTTATTCTGGCAGTTTTTGCCTTCATAAATTTTGCTGTTATGCAGTTCCCTATTTCAAATGATAGTTGACAGCAGAGGGGGGAAAAGTTTATTTGACAGAATTAAAGAGACCACAATCTTATGTCATTTTCTCTATTTCTTTTTGAAGTCCTTGCAAACCAAGCGTCTAGGGACCACTTATCTGGAATTCACTCTTCCTCTTTTTACCCCTTAACCCTGCATGATAGTTTACCTTTTTACCCTACTTTCTCCTTAAACACCTTTGAGCGCCTTATAGGGTATTGTTTTTTCTGTTGATGGTTGGCCCTCAAATTGCCAATCCTTTGGCTTTTTTTTTTCTTTCAAGATTTTATTTATTTATTTGAGAGAGAGTGTGTACGAGCAGGGGGAGGGGCAGAGGGAGAAGCAGATTCCCCAATGAGTGGGAGCCTGAGCCACCGGGCTCCTGGGATCATGACCTGAGCCCAAGCAAGGCAGAAGCTTAACTGACTGAGCCACCCAGGCACCCCATCCTGGCTTTTTTACGGACTTCTATGCTCTTAACCAGTACTTTCTGCTATTAACTCTTTTTTCTTCAAAATCCTTTTCTTTGGGGATGCCTGGGTGGCTCAGTTGGTTAAGCGGCTGCCTTCGGCTCAGGTCATGATCCCAGCGTCCTGGGATCGAGTCCCACATCGGGCTCCTTGCTTGGCAGGGAGCCTGCTTCTCCCTCTGCCTCTGCCTGCCTCTCTGTCTGCCTGTGCTCTCTCTCTCTCTAACAAATAAATAAATAAAATCTTTAAAAAAAAAAAAAATCCTTTTCTTTGGCTTCCACTGTGTAATCCCCTAGTTTCCCTTGGTCCACTTAACACTTTCCTTCATGTTTCCTCTTTTTTGTTCCCAGTTGCTGTTCCCTGGGACTCATGTTCTTCTAATGTATTCACTGTATGTTTCATTTGAAATTAGGTTTTCAGCTACCATTTAGGTCTTTTTTTTTTTTTTTTAAGTAAAAAAATTTTAGGGGGGGTTCTGCCTGGGTAGCTCAGTCCTTAAGCATCTGCCTTCAGCTCAGGTGCCCCGAGTCTGGTTCCCTGCTCAGCGGGAAGCCTACTTCTCCCTCTCCCACTCCCCCTGCTTATGTTCCCTCTCTCACTGCTTCTTTCCCTGTCAAAAAAGAAAAAAAAATTGGAGGGGAGCTGGGCAGAGGGAGAAAGAATCGAAAGCAGGGTCCGTGGCCATCTCACAACCTTGAGATGACCTGAGCCAACATGGAGAGTCAAGTACTTAACCAGTGCTTAACCGGCTCAGCCACCCAGGCGCCCCACCACTTAGGTCTTTTTTTTTTTTTTTTTTTTTAAGATTTTATTTATTTGACAGCCAGAGATCACAAGTAGGCAGAGAGGCAGGCAGAGAGAGAGGAGGAAGCAGGCTTCCTACCGGGCAGAGAGCCCGATGTGGGACTCCATCCCAGGACCCTGGGATCATGACCTGAGCCAAAGGCAGAGGCTTTAACCCAGTGAGCCACCCAGGCACTCCTGGGTTTTAATACCTAACATTTTTTGGTTACTGTTGTCTAAGTATTCCAGTGCTTCAGTATTAACTCCTTAAATTCTAAAACAACCCAATGAGGTTGGCAAAGTTGGTTTATTTTCTTGTTGGCCTTTGGGGTTTTTTTTGGTGGGTATTAGAATGTTAGGGCCCAGAGGCGCCTGGGTGGCTCAGTGGGTTGAAGCCTCTGCCTTTGGCTCGGGTCATGGTCCCAGGGTCCTGGGGTCGAGCCCCGCATTGGGCTCTGTGCTCGGCGGGGAGCCTGCTTCCCCCTCTCTCTCTGCCTGCCTCTCTGCCTACTTGTGATCTCTGTCTGTTGAATAAATAAATAAAATCTTTAAAAAAAAAAAAAAAAGAATGTTGGGGCCCAGAGATTAAATAATTGGCCCAAGATTGTGCAACTGGCGGCAGCAGAGCTGGGATTTAAACCTGGGCAGGCTGCCTTTAGAAGCCATGTTCTTAACCATTACTAGATTTTTGGTTATCAAATGTCTCATATTTCTAATTTTCTGTTTAACTTTTTACTTTTAATTCAGTACATTCATTATTCAGTTCATCTCACCTGCTTTCTTCTTCTTCCCCCCACAAAATACACTTAACCTACTTATTCTCCTTTTTCCCTGATACTGTTAATGTTTATCACTATCCTTCCCATCATCAGATGCTAGAGGTATTAGTGGGTCTTACCCCTATATATATTGAGTCTAAGTTTTATCGATTCTAGTGTAATTATTCAGTGAATGTATTTGAGTGTTACTTTGTGCTAGGCACTGGGTACATAATGATGTATCAAGTAAGGACCTTGCCTTCATGGAGCTTGTAGTCTAGAAATAATATAATGTGATAAATCAGAAATTAACTAGATAAATGGTGAGAAAATAAATGGTAACAGGAAACTTTGTAGATAACAGATTTTCAGATAAATAGGTAATATTTATTGAGCAATTTCTATATGCCAAGAATTTAAATTCTTACTATGTTTAGCTCATCTAATTCTCATAAAGTCCCTGGAGGTAAGAATACTTTTAGATCTGAATACTTGGTCAAACATTATTGGGGTATTTGTGTGGATGTCTTTGGATGAGGTTAACATTTGAGTTAGTAGACTGAATAAAGCAAATTGTTTTCCTTAATGTGGGTGGGCCTCATCCATCAGTAAGAGGAGACCCGTCCTGCCTGATTACATGAGCTGGGACATTGGTCTTTTTCTTGTTCTTGGCCACAGACACAGACACTGGCTATTCTTGGGTCTCAAGCCTCCTGGATTTTGGAGTGGAAGTTACACCATTGACTCTCCTGTTTCTTAGGCCTTCAGACTCAGCCTGGAGGTATACCATCAGTTCTCCAGGTCTCCAACTTGCTGACTGCAGATTTGGGAACTTCTCAGCTTCCATAATCACACAAGCCAATTCCTAATAATGTGTGTGTCTAGATAGATAGATATATAATAGATAGATAGATAGATAGATAGATAGATGATAAATATAATTGATAGATGATAGATGATGAATAGATACAGATATAGATATCTTCATCCAATTGGTTCTGTTTTCCTGGTGAATTCTATATATAGTTTTGGTGTGGGAGCAAATTTTCTTCTGTGCCCCTGAGGTCCACCCACTGATGCAGGCATAAGAGAATAAAAACCAAGAAACTCAGAAATATCTCCAGAAAAAAAAAAAAGAATACTTTTAGATCTGAAGTATGAATACCTTATAGGTATTGCAATTAGAAGATACAGCGTTAGTAGAAGTTCTAAAGGAGGAATGAACTTTGTTGAAATGTGTGAACTGGACTACAGTGATTCAAGGGGCTGTCAAATAGATAACAGCCTCAGTATGCTAAAATATATATACATATTTTTAAAGATTTATTTATTTATTTTGGGAGAGACAGTCTCAAGCAGACACCATGCTGAACACGAAGCTTAATGCAGGGCTCAATCCCATGATCTTAGATCATGACCTGAGTTGAAACCAAGAGTTGGACACTTGCCAACTGACTTTGCCACCCAGGCGCCCTTAAAATATATTTTAATTCAGTGATTAATATTTTGGGATATAGTCTGAAAGCTGTGAAGACTCTTTTAGTTTAAAAAAAAAAATGAGTGAGTAAAAAATTTTGCATAGAATGTCCCTGAAGCCTGGTAACCACTGAACTCAGGAAATCACCCTGATTTAATTTGTGTTTTTCATTTCTTTACTACCGCTGTCTTTTTCAGGGTGCTTCTGTCTGAATTCTCTGGAATAATCTAACAGTTTCCATCCATCCATACTGCTGTCTTAACAGTTTATTCTCTATATTGTAAATATGATTGTGTTGCGTATACCCTTTAATTTTTTATTATGGAGAGTTTAAATATATACAAAAATATTACAGCATCTGTGATCTACAAACTTGTCACTCATCTTAAGGAACTCATGACTGTTTTTTTTATTTTACTTATACTTCTGTCTACTCCTCCCCTATCTGTTCTTTTGAAGCAAATCTCAGTCATGTAGTTTTATCCATGTAGTTTAATATTTCAGTATAGATCTAAAAGATAAGGACTTTAAAGATAACTAAACACCATTATTTGGTTGGAAACCTTTCCATCTTTTCCTTGCCTCCCTTTTAAAAAATTTTTTTAAGAAATGGTCTTTGGGGATACCTGGGTGGCTCAGTAGGTTAAGCACCTGCCTTCAGCTCAGGTGATCTCAGGGTCCTTGGATCAAGCCCCATATCAGACACTGCTCGGTGGGGAATCTGATTCTCCCTCTCATGCAGATTCTCTGCTCAGTGGGGAGTCTCATCCTCCCTCTCACTCTCCCTCTGTGCTTGCTCTTAAATAAATGAGAAAAAAAAAAAAATCAGGTCTTTGGTCCTATAAAGGCTTCTAGAGTTCTGCATTTTGCAGAGTCCTTTTCTATAGTTTAATATATTCTGTTTTGTTTATTTTTCCTATAACTTGGTTAGTTGGATCCAGGGAATTAAAATTCTTACTATGTTTAGCTCATCTAATTAGCTCAGAATTGGTGTATTTGGTCAGAATTGGTGTATTTTCTTCTTGGGTGTGAGGATGAGAGAGGGCAAAACTTTTCACATGTGTTGAGGATTCCGATGAGAAGGCCCAGACAGTTGATTTTGCCTTGTGATGTTAGCAAGCTGTTGTTGTTTGCTCAGGCACATTGTTTCATTAGGGCCATCCTTAATTTTTAAAAAACTTGTTAAGAAATTGAGAGATAATTCACATAACATAAAATGCACCCTTTATGGAGTGTACATTTTTGTGGTTTTTAGTATATGTTATGTATATAGTCATCATCAGGGTCTTATTTCAGAATATTTTCATCACTGCACAAGGAAACTGTACCTATTAGTAGTCCCAATCTCCCCATCAACCCCCCCCCCCAACCCATTCCTTGACAACCACTACTTTCTGTCTCTATAGGTTTGCCTACTCTGGACATATAAGTGGGATCATATGATATATATGGCTTTTTGTGACTTTCACTTAAAATAACATTTTCAAAAGGTGCATGTTTTAACATTTGGCGGAACTTTATTCCTTTTAATGGTTGAGTAATACTTGGTTGTATGGATGTTCCATATTTTTTCCATCAGTTGGTGGACACTTTGGTGTTTTGTACTTTTTGGCTATTACGAATAATGCTGCTGTTACCATTTGTGCACAAGGTTTTTTTTTTGTAATATTTTATTATTTGACAGACAGAGATCACAAGTAGGCAGAGAGGCAGGCAGAGAGAGAGAGAGAGGGAAGCAGGCTTCCTGCTGAACAGAGAGCCTGCTGAAGGGCTTGGTCTCAGGACCCTGAGATCATGACCTGAGCCGAAGGCAGAGGCTTTAACCCATTGACCCACCCAGGCACCCCTGTGCAGAAGTTTTTATGTGAACTAACTAGGAGTGGCATTTCTGGGTCACGTTCAACTTTTTGAGGAATTTTATGTTCAACTTTTCGAGGAACTACCAAGCTGTTTTCCAGAGTGACTGCACCATTTTACTTTCCCACCAGCAATGCAGGAGGGTTCCACCCTTACCTTTTTTTTTTTTTTTTAACTTTGAAATGTGTTTTTATTATTAAAATTTTTTTCACAAAATGCATTTTCTTTTAATTTAATTTTCTTCTGATTCCAAATCGTGTTTTCTCCCTCTGTCTTCTCTCTCGTTGACTTCTTCTTTTTTTTTAAAGATTTTATTTATTTGAGAGAGAGAGAACGAGAACAGGGAGGGTCAGAGGGAGAAGCAGGGTCCGCTCTGCCAGGAGCTTGATGTGGGTCTCAGTCCTGGGACTCTGGGACTTTGGGAATCTGGGATCATGACCCGAGCTGAAGTTAGACACTTAACTGACCGAGCCACCCAAGCACCCCTCTCATTGACTGTTTCTTAGAGCATTTTAGGTTTATAGCAAAATAACGGGGGAGATACAGGCACTTCCCACATAACCTCTCCTCCACCATCAGTAGCCCCACTAGTTCGGTATATTTGTTATGACTGATGAACTACCATTGACCCATTATTATCAACAAGAGCCCATAGTTTACATTAGGGTTCACCCATTGTCTTGTATGTTTTTTGTTGTTTTTTAATATTTTATTTATTTATTTAAGAGAGAGCATGAGCAGGAGGAGGGGCAAAGGAAGAAGCATACTCCCCACTGACCAGGGAGCCCCAAGCCAGGGCTTAAACCTTAGACTTAAACCTTATACCTGAGACTCCAGGATCACAACCTGAGCGAAAGGGCAGATGCTTAACCAACTGAGCCACCCAGGCACCCCTGTTTTTTGTTTTTTGACAAAAGTTCAAGGACTTGTATTTGCCTTTATAGTATACAGAATAGTTTTACTGCCCTAAAAATGTCCTGTGTTCCACATTTTTCTTCCTCCCTCTCCCCAAACCCTAGGCATCTAGTGCTCTTTCACTGTCTTTCATAGTTTTGCCTTCTCCAGAATGTCAGATTTCACTTAGCAGTTTAAGGTTCCTTCTTAAATATCTTTTTTACGGCTTGGTCTTTTTAGTGCTGAATAATACTCCATTGTATATATGTATTACAGTTTATTTTTCCACCTTTTTTTTATGATTTCATTTTTCAGTAATTTCTCCACTCAGTGTGGGGCTTGAACTTAAAACCCCAAGATCAAGAGTCACATGCTCCCCTGACTGAGCCAGCCAGGTGCCCCTGTGTCCACCTATTGAAGGATGTTGTTGCTTTCCAAGATTTGGCAATTATGAATACACGTTCATGTGCAGATTTTTGTGTGGCCATAAGTTTTCAAGGATTTAGGTAAATACCAGAGAGCTCACTTGCTGGATTGTATAATAAGGGTACATTTAGTTTTTTGAAAAACTGCCAAACAAGTCTTTCACAGTGCTGTACCTTTTTTGCATTCCCAACAGCAATGAATGAGAATTCTTGTTGTGCCACATCCTTGTCAGCATTTGATGTTGTCAGTGTTTTGGATTTTAGCCATTCTAATAGGTTGTAGTGGTTTCTTGCTTTAATTTGCAATTCCTTAATGAACATCTTTTTTAAAAAATTTTTAAATTTTTTTATTTTTTTAAAGATTTTATTTATTTATTTATTAGAGAGAGAGAGAGAGCAAGCACAGGCAGACAGAGTGGCAGGCAGAGACAGAGGGAGAAGCAGGCTCCCTGCAGAGCAAGGAGCCCGATGTGGGACTCAATCCCAGGATGCTGGGATCATGACCTGAGCCGAAGGCAGCTGCTTAACTAACTGAGCCACCCAGGCGTCCCTGAACATCTTTTTATAGATTTATATGCCACTGTATATCTTCTTTGGTGAGGTGTTTGCTTAGATCTTTTTTTGCCTGTTTTTAAATTGTATTCTCTGTTCTCTTCCTCTTGACATTTTCTTTATTTTTGAATGGAATGATATTGGATCATTGAGTAATTGTTCAGTAAATGGCAGCCACGCTATAACTTGGAACACTTACTGTTTACCTTAAAATGTTCTTTAATGGCTTAGTCTGAAGGAATAATTGTGTTTTTGTTTTTTTTAGATTTTATTTATTTATTAGAGAGCAGGAGGGAGAGAGAGCATGCACCGAGGGATCAGGGAAAGATGCAGAGGGAGAAACAGACACCCTACTGAGCAGGGAGCCTGATGTGGGGCTCAGTCCCAGGACCCCAAGATCATGACCTTCGCCAGAGGCAGACACTTAACCCACTGAGCCACCCAGGCATTCCCAGGAATGACTAATTGTAATATCACTTTGCCTCTGGCTTTACAGCCACCAAAGGCAATGATTAAGTTTATTTTATCTGGTGATACTTGTAAAGTCTCCAGTTGTAAGATAGTGAGTCCTGTGGTGGCTCCCAAACCTAGTTAATGATCATAATCATCTGGGATGCTTTAAAAATACAGATTCCCATATTCTATCCCTTGTCGTTGTGACTAAGGAGTATGAGGTGGAATCTTTTGTTTTTAAAATGTATACCTGGTAATCCTGATTATCAGCCAGGTTTGGGAACCAGTGTGATCAAAGGTTATTAATGATTTGGTATAATCCATTTCTCTAACTGCTTTCCCTTCAAAATCTTCATTCTTTCTATTGCTATTTTATATATTTATGAATTTATTTTTTAACATTTTCTTTATTTATTTGACTGAGAGAGAAAGAGAGAGCCCCCATGCAAGCATACACAAGCAGGCTTCCCACAGAGCAGGAAGCCCAGTGAGGAGTTTGATCCCAGGACCCTAGGATCATGACCTGAGCTGAAGGCACATGCTTATCTGACTGAGCCACCCAGGCGCCCCTCCTATTGATATTTTAAAGTTTAGCAATATGTCACTCTCCAGGACTTGGACTGTGTATAGTTACATTGTTCCACTTTTATTATTTATTGTATTATTTTCACTTTTCTACTTTGCAGTACATTGAAGCCATTCCTTAACAGGAGTTTACTGGTTCTGAGTATGCTATGAATTATTGTTGTATTTGATGGAAACATACTGTGGTGTTTGATTATATAGATGAAAGCTCTACATGTTCATAAAAAAATGAATAATAATATTTGCTAACATTTAGTCAGTTTTCTGTGTGCTGGGAATCATTCTAACTTTCATACCATGCCACAGGTATAGTTATTTCCATTTTATAGAGAGGGAAACATGGGCAATAGGTTAAATAATTTGCTCAACATAAAACAGTAAGGTAGTGAAGTCAGGAGCTAAGTTACCTTTGAGCAATGTGTTGTACTGTTTTAAGTTAATACCAGTACCTCATGTTCATTTGGACCACCTGAGTGGTAAGGAATTGTAAACAAATGACCAATGGATAGGCTCAGGGTGACAAGATATAAAAAATTATAACTGAAGCTGTTATAAATTTGTAGTGAAATTTTGAAATTTTGGATCATCTTCGATAGACGTTGTAAAAATGTTTTTAAAATTCTTTTTTTTTTTTTTAAAGATTTTTATTTATTTATATGACAGAGATCACAAGTAGGCAGAGAGAGAGAGGAGGAAGCAGGCTCCCTGCCGAGCAGAGAGCCCGATGCAATGCGGGGCTGGATCCCAGGAGGCTGGGATCATGACCCGAGCCGAAGGTAGAGGCTTTAACCCACTGAGCCACCCAGGCGCACCTCTTTCTTTCTTTTTTTTTTTTTTTAAGATTTTATTTATTTACTCGACAGAGAGATAGCACAAGTAGACAAAGCAGCAGGCAGAAGGAGCAGGGGAAGCAGGCTCTCCACTGAGCAGGGATCCCGAAATGGGGCTCCATCCCAGGACCTTGGAATCATGACCTGAGCTGAAGGCAGATGCTTAACTGAGCCACCCAGGTGCCCTGGTTTTTAAAATTCTTATTAAGCAATTTCAGAGTGCCTGGGTGGCTCAGTGGGTTAAGCCTCTGCCTTCTGCTTAGGTCATGATCCCAGGGTGCTGGGATCGAGCCCCGAATTGGGGGGGGGGGTCTCTGCTCAGTGGGGAGCCTGCTTCCTCCTCTTTCTCTCTCTCTGCCTTTGCCTACTTGTAATCTCTGTCTGCCAAATAAATCTTTAAAAAAAAGTTCTTATTAGGCAATTTCAGACTTGTTAAAATATTTAATGCATGGTTCAGAATTAATTCTTGTACTTACAATAAGCCTGTCCACCCTTGATCCCACATTGGTAACCACTTTTATTAGTACTATGTGTAGTCTTACTTTTTTATGCAAGTAAATAAAAGCAGATACACACTACCCTATTTTTCACTTTTTTTGTTTAACATTTCTTGGAAATCATTCTAAACCTTTTAATAGAGAACATTCTCACTTTTTTCTAACAGCTGCATCATATTCTACCTTATGGACTAGCCATAGTTGATTTAACTATTTTCTGTTTCTGGATGGTTGTGTTAAATTTTCACATAGCATTTGTAACTATGTTCTTAAATGTGTGAGCAACCAGTGTTACCTCCTCAAAGTTCTATTGTATTGTTTAGAGTTATTAGCACTTGAAAAATTAAAATTTTATTTAATGCTTTATTTCATGGTTAGCTTCTAAATCTGAATTTAAATTAGGGGTCATGAATATTTTAGCTTTGATAACTGTTAACCAGGGATTGGTTCATTTAAGGCCTAAGGCTGTTACTGAAATCCTGGAGAATGTAGTAGAAAGGCAAAACAAAAAAAAAGGTTTGGGGCGCCTGGGTGGCTCAGTGGGTTTAAAGCCCCTGCCTTAGGCTTGGGTGATGGTCCTGGGGTTCTGGGATAGAGCCCCACTTCCAGCTCTCTGCTCGGCGGGGAGCCTGCTTCCTCCTCTCTCTGCCTGCCTCTCTGCCTACTTGTGATCTCTGTCTGTCAAATAAACAAAATCTTTAAAAAAGAAAAGAAAAAGGTGAAACAGAAAAAATAGGGTATGGTGGATGGAAAGAGGATAGCTCATGATAAACAGTGGGTGAGTGTAATAATGTCCAGCTAACAGTTGTCTAAATAAAATAATTTTAGAGTGGTTTAGACTAACATTTATTTTTTTTAAAAGATTTTATTTATTTATTTGATAGACAGAAATCACAAGTAGGCAGGGAGGCAGAGAGAGAGGAGGAAGCAGGCTGTCCACAGAGCAGAGAGCCCGATGCGGGGCTCGATCCCACGACCCTGGGATCATGACCTGAGCCGAAGGCAGCGGCTTTAACCCACTGAGCCACCCAGGTGCCCCGGCTTAGACTAACATTTAAAAAGTGGATCAGAGTGCCTGGGAGGCTCAGTCGTTAAGTGTCTGCCTTTGTCTCAGGTCATGATCCCAGGGTCCTGGGATCAAGGCCCACATCGGGCTCCCTGCTCAGCGGGAAGCCTGCTTCTCCCTCTCCCACTCCCCCTGCTGTGTTCCCTCTCTCTCTGTGTCTCTCTGTGTCAAATAAATAAATAAAATCTTAAAAAAAAAAAAGTGGGGGCGCCTGGGTGGCTCAGCGGGTTAAGCCCTCCCGCTCTGGCTTGGGTCGTGATCTCAGGGTCCTGGGATCAAGTTCCGCATCGGGCTCTCTGCTCGGTGGGGAACCTGCTTCCCTCTCTCTCTGCCTGCCTCCCTGCCTACTTGTGATCTCTGTCAAATAAATAAAAAATCTTTAAAAAAAAAAAAAAGTGGATCAGACTTCCATAAAATTTTATTTAAAGGAGGAGTCGGAGGCACCTGGGTGCCTTAGTGGGTTAAATCCTCTGCTTTGGGCTATGGTCATGATCTCAGGGTCCTGGGATCAAGCCCCCCATGGGCCTCTCTGCTCAGCAGGGAGCCTGCTTCTCTTCCTGCCTCTCTGCCTGCTTGTGATCTGTCTGCCAAATAAATAAATAAAATCTTTTAAAAAAAATAAAAGAGGAGTGGGGGTAGGGAATGGAATTCTAGAAAATCAGTGCTTAAGAGTTTTCATGCTTAACATGTATTACTACACCCAGGTCATTTTCTTCCTAACCTTTAATATAATTTGTAATTTTAAACTTAATTGTTTGCTTGTTTTCCCCTCTAAACTGAGAGGAAGAATCTACCTTCTTATTATTTATTTATTTTCTAAAAACTCGTGTATGTACCCAATGTACAGTGAAGGGCCTGGCATATACTAGGTATTTGCTAAATATTTGTCGAATGAGTGAAGTTGAGTTGCCTAGCTGGCTCAATTGGTAGAGCATGCGACTCTTGAACTCAGAGGGTCATGAGTTTGAGCCCCACGTTGGTGTAGAGTTTACTTAAAATTATAAATGAGTGAAGTTGCTTAGGATTCCATTAAGCTATTGGATAGATATGAGAAGCTGAATTGTAATTTTTGTTGTATGTAATAGGGAAAACCCGCAAGCTTCCCTGACCCTCTCATTTGATACTGAAATGAACCAAGCCTTGTTTTTTTTATTGTAAGGTATTGAAAATTATATTTTTTATTTTTAAATTATTTATTTATTTATTTGAGAGAGGGAGCGCAAGAGAGCACGGGCAGGGGGCAGTGGCAGAGGGAGAGGGAGAAGCAGGCTTCCTGCTGAGCAGGGAGCTGGATTCGGGTCTTGAGCCCAGGACCCAGGATTATGACCTGAACTGAAGGCAGCTGCTTAACCAACTGTGCCACTTATGCACCCCTAGAGTAAATACTTGTTAAAATTGATATTTCAGAAATGGATTGTTTATGTCTGTATAGTTCTTGAAAAATACTTAATCATAAACAGCAAGTTGAACTTACTAGTTTTTTTTTTTTTCCTTAAAGTAAGCTGTATGGCCAATGTGGGTCTTGAAGTTATGAAAACTGACATGCTCTACCAAGATCAAGACTCACATGCTCTATCACTGAGTCAGCCAGGTGCCCCTGAACTTACTAGTATTTTAAATAAATTTACATATTTATCTTTTCTCCATTTCCTTTTTTTACTGATTTCTTTTTTTTCCCTTTTTAAAATATTTTATTTATTTATTTGTAAGAGAGAGGGGAAGCAGCAGGCAGAGGGAGAAGCAGGCTCCCTGCTGAGCAAGGAGCCTGAACTGGGACTCCATCCCAGGACCCTGGGATCATGACCTGAGCAGAAGGCAGATACTTAACCAAATGAGCCACCCAGGTGTCCCTTTTTATTGATTTTTTAAAAAACTGACAAATACTCTCTTTTTTTTTAAAGATTTTTATTTATTTATTTGACAGATCGCAAATAGGCAGAGAGGCAGGCAGAGAGAGAGGAGGAAGCAGGCTCCCCGCTGAACAGAGAGCCAGATGCCGGACTCGATCCCAGGACCCTGGGATCATGACTCGAGCCGAAGACAGAGGCTTTAACCCACTGAGCCACCCAGACGCCCCACAAATACTCTCTATTAAAACTTTTGTGGTTGCATTTAGTTTTAATTTATTTTGTAAGTTTTTATATTAGTTTTAAACGTTTACTGTTGAAATAGTGAATTTATATGAAAATCAAGCTACAAGAGTGTTAAAGATAGTGACTTTTTTGCTAATTTTCTCTTCCAGTTACAAAACTGCTATCTTTTGGGTGTGTATCATTTCAGAACTTTGCCTTTTTTTTTTTTTTTTTAAGATCTTTAAGTAATCTCTATACCCACTGTGGGGCTCAGACTTAACAGCCCTGAGAACAGGAGTTACATTCTCTATCGACTGAGCCATCCAGGTGCTCCCAGAACTTTTTCAACATGTGTAACATATAAAACAGTGATTCTTACCTGGGGGCAGTTTTGCTCCCATGGGACATTTGGCAGTGTCTGGAGACATTTTTGGTTATCACAGCCAGAGAGGAGGTTGTTATTGATATCCAGTGGATAGAAGTCAAGGATGTTGTTAAACATGGACAAGACAGTAGTCCTCTACCCCCCAAATAAAACAATTATCCAGTCCATATGTCAGTAATGCTGAGGTTAGAAGCTGATACCTGGCTGTGTGTATGTGTATTTATATAGTTCATTTATCATAGATGTTCAGTGTCTAGAAAAATTCCTGGTAGTTATATAATTGTTGAGTCAATATATCAATAAAATAAATTCTTCCTAAAATTTATTTTAAACTTTGTACCATTTCAATATATATAAATCTGCCTAATTTCTTAATAGCATGAAATGTTATGTTTATGAAACATTGTCATTTCTCCGGTTGATTTTGCTGAGAAACATGCAAAATACTAGAACACTTATGACCAGAACAGTTAGGTCTCTACCTGTCCTGTCTCTCTAGTCCAGCTTTCCAGAAGCAACCACTATCGACTCTTCTGATATTTACTGCCTTTTTAAAAATAATAGAAATAGACAACTATGGGGCACCTGAGTGACTCAGTGGGTTAAGCCTCTATCTTTGGCTCAGGTCATGGTCTCAGGGTCCTGGGATCGAGGCCCGCATCTGGCTCTCTGCTCAGCGGGGAGCCTGCTTCTCACTCTCTCTGCCTGCCTCTCTGCCTACTTGTGATCTCTCTGTCAAATAAATGAACAATAAAAAAAAATAAGAAATAGACAACTATGGTCCCTGACAATATTTTACATTATCTTTTAACTTATCACACCCCTTCGATCTCCTTTCACCATATTTCATTGTAATAAAACTAGTTAAATCAGTAGATTTTACGTTATTACCATGCAAATAATAAATTGTTAATCAAGTGAGTACTGTGAATAACCTTTCTTTGTACATGTTTTGTTTTTCTTGCAGTTATTTGCCTCCTCTTTTTATGTACTTCGTTTTCTGCATATTTATTGCTATTTTTCCAAAAGGTCTTGGAAAGCTGCCCCGGTTTTCAAACTCAATGAGAGTGCGTCATACTACCTACCAGTTATGCCCCTAGAGAGAGGATGGGGGAGGACGTCAGCCCCTTTGCTCTGATCTAAACTTGTTCTTTTTTTTTTTTAAGATTTTATTTATTTATTGGACAGAGAGATCACAGGTAGGCAGAGGCAGGCAGGGGGAGGGGGGGAAGCAGGCTCCTCTCTGAGCAGAGAGCCCAATGCGGGGCTCAATCCCAGGACCCTGAGATCATGACCCAAGCCAAAGGCAGAGGCTCAACCCACTGAGCCACCCTGGTGCCCCTGATCTAGACTTGTTCTTAAGACTTGTTACAGAGTGCTTATTCTGAAGCTTCTGTGGGCTATTGTGTTTGTTACAGAGTTACTATTCTGAAACTTTTGTCCACTGTTCTCCAATTGGGAATCTCCTTTTGCCCCCCCCCCCTTTTTTCCTAGCTACCATTTGGAAAGCTCTTTTCTTGGCTTAAGTTCTTGATTTTGCAGAAATGTTCTCTGATTTCTTCTTGAGAAAAGTTACATAGTATGTAAATTTTAGGGACCTGTCTCTTAAAAAATGTCATACTTCATTGATAGTTTGACTCAAAGTAAATTTCTATCAACATTTTGAAGGTATTTTCTTGTCTTTGAACTTTCAGTGTTGCTTTTGAAGAATTTGTTGCTCTTCTTAATCTGGATTTTTTATGCAGGATTTGAAAGTTTTTCTAGGTATCTTTGGTTTACCCTGGTATTATTAAAGTTCATGAAAGTGCATAGTGTGTCAGGCACTAAGAGAATTCTTTCACTCCGTCTTTAAGTATTTCTCAATAGAGGGCACTGTAGGCATTTAGATAGTTACTGTTTTTGTGTTAGACTGTATTGTTCTTGTAGGGATTTGAGCACCCTGACTCCCAGATACTGAATGCCAGTATAACCCATTAGTTATTAGGACTAGAATTGTTCTCTTATATTTTCAAACACCCTCCTACGGGGCAGCAGTACTAATCTTTTTTGAGAAGTGTTACTGTAGTCCCAGGTCATCAGGGCACATTTCCTGTTGATGGATGTGCTGACTTAAAATTTTTCTTCTGTCTCCTATTTTTCTTTTCCTTTTGGTCTATTTTCAGAGAGATTTTCTTCAACTATATTTTTCAGTCCTGTTATCTTAAAATTTTAAGAAGCATTTTCTTGTTTTTTTGTTTTTTTTTTTTAATTTTAAAGAGAGAGACCACAAGCTGGGGGAGCAGCAGGCAGAGGGAGAAGTACGCTCCCTGCTGAGCAAGGAGTCCTTTGTAGGACTTGATCCCAGGACCATGGCATCATAACCGAGCCACCCAGGCGTCCCTGAATTTTTTTTTTTAAAGATTTTATTTATTTGAGAGAGAGAGAGATTGAGAGAACGAATAGGAGGAGGGGCCTGAGGGAGAAGCTGACTGCATGCAGAGCAAGGAGCCTTATGCGGACTCAATCCCAGGATGCTGGGATCATGACCTGAGCCAAATGCAGGTGCTTAACTGACTGAGCCACTCAGGCACTCTTGTTTGAAAATTTTTAAAGAGTGATATTCTGTTTTTGTTTAATGGATTTTTTTTTTTTAGCATAGTGGAGTTTCTGGTTTTTGAAGTTTTCTTTGCCTAAATTGACAGTGTCCTCCAAATTTCTTTCTTTCTTTTGCTGCTCCCCTTTATTTCCTTGCTTTCCTCAAATACTGGTGACCATTAGGACTATTTGTGTATGCTTAAGAGTGAGATACTATAAGGCTAGATGGTAGCTATGGGATTTTTTAACCCTTAAAGCTTATTTTTATTACCATTCTTTAGAAAGTCCTAAAAGTCATTGATAGTGGCTTTTAATCTGCTTTATCCTTCCCATAACTTTGTTTTCTTAAATCTTTAATTGTTTATAATTCGTTCTCTGAGATTATAATTCTCTGACTTCTCCAGATAACTTCCTGTGTAGTCTACTAATGGTCTCAGATGTCCATCATTGTAATCTTCTGAAATTTTAACTATGTAAAAGTAGAATTTATCATTCTTGTGCTACATTCTGTTTTGAACCTACCTGTAGGATAATATTCCATCTTTTCTGAACTTTTTTGGAGCCTGGTTTTCTTTCGGTCTTCTATCACTTCTTTCCAGAATTATCTTTATTATATCCTATAGTTTCCATTATTATATGGTAACTTTCTACCTACTTTTTTTTTTTTTTTTAAGATATTTATTTGACAGAGATCACAAGTAGGCAGAGAGGCAGACAGAGGGTTGGGGGAAGCAGGCTCCCTGCTGAGCAGACCCCCCCCCAAGGTGGGGTTCGATCCCAGGACCCTGGGATCATGACCTGAGCCGAAGGCAGAGGCTTTAACTCACTGAGCCACCCAGGTGCCCTCATTTTTTTTTTTTTTTTAAAGATTTTTTCCTTATTTTTTTGAGAGCACCAGCAGGATGAGGGTCAGAGGGATAAGCAGACTCATTTCTGAGCAGGGAGCCTGATGCAGGACTTGATCCCAGATCGTGGGATCATTACCCAAGCCAAAGGCAGATGATTCACTGAGTGAGCCACCTAGGCTCCCCTCCCTAGATTTTTTTTTTTTTTTAAGATTTTTTTTTTTTAATTTATTTGTTAGAGAGAGAGAGAGCACAGGCAGACAGAGAGGCAGGCAGAGGGAGAAACAGGCTCCCCGCCGAGCAGGGAGCCCGATGTGGGACTTGATCCCATGACACTGGGATCATGACCTGAGCCGAAGGCAGCCACTTAACCAACTGAGCCACCAAGGCATCCCCCTCCCTAGATTTTTATTTCCACTTTACCAGCCTTTACCATAAACTTGAGGTCTTTGACTCTCCTTTAGTTATTTAGCCATACTGTATCTTTCTTATTTGTCATGTCTTTGTGCTCTGTATTGTTGTTTTGACTGTTTCTAGTGTCCTTAAATCCTAGTTTGCATACTGGGTTCAATTTGTTTGTTTGTTTAAGATTTTTTTTTGGTTTTTGTTTTTTAAAATTTTTTTTAAAAAGATTTTATTTATTTATTTGACAGAGATCACAAGTAGGCAGAGAGGCAGGCAGAGAGAGAGGAGGAAGCAGGCTCCCCGCAGAGCAGAGAGCCGGATGTGGGGCTCGATCCCAGGACCCTGGAATCATGACCCGAGCTGAAGGCAGAGGCTTTAACCCACTGAGCCACCCAGGTGCCCCTGTTTGTTTAAGATTTTATTTATTTATTTGACAGAGGGATAACAGGAGAGCACAAGCAGGGCGAGCGGCAGAGGCAGAGGAGAAGCGGGCTCCCTGCAATGTGGGGTTCGATCTCAGTGCCACAAGAACATGACCTAAGCCAAAGGCAAACACTTAATAATTGAGCCACCTAGGCACCCTGGTTCAGTTTATTTTTTAAAGTCCCCTTCTCAGAGCCAGTGGGTATCTCAAAGCTTCAGCTTCTGTTGTGCTGTCTGGTGTAAACAAACGTATGGCATGGAGTACAGATTATTTAAATTCAGCGTCTAAAAAAGTGTTTTTTTTCTTTAAAGGTAACCATGTATTTTGTGGTTTAATACATAATATACTAAAATTGACTTTTTCCTCCTAATTTTATTTAAAGATATATTTATTTCTTTTAGAGAGAGGGAGTGTGTGTGTGGGTGGAGGGGCAGAGGGAGAGGAGGAGGAGAGAGAATCTCAAGCAGACTCCATGCTGAGCGCAGAGCCCCACTGGGAACTTGATCTCCTGACCTTGAGAAGATGACCTCAGCTGAAACCAAGAGTCAGATGCTCCATCGACTGAGCCACCCAGGCACCCCACCCTTTGATTTTAAAAATTGTGATAAAATGCAAATAGAAAATTTATCATCTTTGCTATTTTTATGTATATATTTTAGTATTGCCAACCATCACCACAGTCCATCTCTAGAACTCTTTTCATCTTGTAAAACTGAAACTCTGTACCCATTTAAATGATAACTGCCCATTCCCCATCCCTGCAGTCTCTGGTAACCCAGCTTTCTACCTTCCCATTTAGTGAATTTGACTATTCTGCGTACATCATGTAATTGGAATCATTTAGTATTTATCTCTTTGTGATTGCTTTATTTTACTTAGCATTATGTCCTCAGGGTTCATCCATGTAGCAAATGTCAAAATTTCCTTCCTTTTTAAGGCTGAATAATATATTCCATTGTATATAAATGCCACAGTTTGCTTATCCATTTATCTGTTGATGAATACTTAGGTTGCATCTACCTTTTAGCTACTGTGAATGATGCTGCTAAAACATGAGTGTACTCAAATACATCTTCAGGACTCAGCTTTCATTTTGTATAACTGATATTTACTTGTTGATAAAATTCAGGGGTGCCTGTGGTTAAGTGTCTGCCTTTGGCTCAGGTCATGATCCCAGGGTCCTGGGATCAAGTCCCACATTGGGCTTCTTGCTCAGCAGGGAGCCTGCTTCTCCTACTGCTGCTCCCTCTGTGTTTTTTTTCTCTCTCTCTGTCAAATAAATAAATAAAATCTTTTTAAAAATTGATAAATTCAGTACTGTAGGTTATAGACTTTTCCATTTGATATTTGATATAGCGTTCTTTTCAAAATCTGAATTCAAGACATTTATCTTATACTGATTTTTTTAAAGGTTGAACTCTTTTTAAGTTGTAAGACTGCATGGATTTTTGTGAACAGTTTTACATGAAATCATGTGACTGCTGATTTAAGGCAATAGTGCCCAAACAAACGTATCAGAATTTGATTCTGATATAGAAATTTTAAACAGAAGCATGCCAGGCAGCTAGTTACTGTCTGGAAATCTTCAGCTTTTCTACCTTCCCTTGTAACTCAGCAGATGTCTTTACCTCCTACTTAACAGAGAAAATAGAAACCCATCAGATGGGAAGTTCTTTATATTCCTGCTACCAAGTCTACAAATTGTACATGTGAGCACATAGCCCTTCCTCTTAGGCTGCTCTTAAAAAATGGGAGATGCCTTATAAGGCTTATTACTACTGATTGTTCATTTATTTATTCACTCATTGATTATTTATTAAGTTACCTACCCAGTGGGTGTGTGTCTGGGAATAAAGCTATAAACAAAATACAGCTCTTGCCCTCTTGAAGCTGAGATTTTATTGGGTTGAGAAAGAAAATAAAGCTTGTCAGATGGTGATAAGTGCTACTGAGATAAGAAAAGCAGAGAAGGGTGATAAGGAATGGATTTGTGTTTAAGAGATTACTATTTAAACAGGGGAAGACCTCACTGCTGAACATCAGGTATCTCTTGTTCCTCTTTTCCTTTATTATTGCCTTTTGTGTTAGATATTTTTTGGTGTACTCTTGTAACTTGCTCTTTACTGAAGTTTTTTTTTAAAAAAACATTTTATTTATTTATTTATTTATTTGAGACAGAGAACACAAGTGGGGGATGGAGAGGCAGAGGGAGAAGCAACTCCCCTGCACCCACCCCCAGCAGGGGACCTGGTGGGGGGCCTGATATTAGGACCCGGGGATCATGACCTGAAACAAAGGTAGATGCTTAACTGACTGAACCACCCAGGAGCACCTTCTACTGTAGATTTTTGGGTTACTTTCTTAGTGGTTATACTGAGGATTATAGTTAACATTTTAACAAGTTTGCACTAATACTAACTTAATGTACAATAATAGATAAAAGCTTTGCTCCTATGAAGCTCCATCCCGTTCCTTCTCCTTTGTGTTACTGTTGTCATAAAAATTACATTTTTCACAACACCAAAGGCAAGGGAAGCATGAGCAAAAATGAACAATTGGGACTTTATAAGCTTTTGCGCAGCAAAGGAGACAGTCAACAAAACGAAAAGACTGCCAACAGAATGGGAGAAGATATTTGCAAATGACATATCAGGTAAAGGTCTAGTATCCAAAAATCTATAAGGAACTTATCAAACTCAACACCCAAAGAACAAATAATCTAGTCAAGAAATGGGCAGAAGACATGAACAGACATTTCTACAAAGAAGAAACCCAAATGGCCAACGGGCCATGGAAAAATGCTCAGTATCACTTAGTAGAAGGAAATACAAATCAAAACCACAATGAGGTAACACCTTACAACAGTCACAATGGCTAAAATTAGCAAGTGTGGAAACGACAGATGTTGGTGAGGATGTGGAGAAGGGAACCATCCTACACTGTTAGTGGGAATGCAAACTGGGGCAACCACTCTGGAAAACAGTATGGAGGTTCCTCAAAAAGTAGAAAATAAAACTACCCTGTGACCCAGCAATTACACTACTAGGTATTTACCCCAAAGATACAAGTGTAGTGATCCGAAGGGCATGGGCACCCCAGTGTTTATTGCAACAATGTCCACAATAGCCAGACTATGGAAATAGCCTAGATGTCCATCTGTGGATGAATGGATAAAGAGGATGTGGTATATGTATACAATGGAATATAATGCAGTCATCAGAAAAAATGAAATCTTGCCTTTTGCAATGACTTAGATGGAACTAGAGGGTTATTATGCTAAGTGAAATAAGTCAGAGACAGTTATACGATCTCACTAATATGTGGAATTTGAGAAACAAGGTGGAGGATCATGGGTGAAGAGAGAAAACAATGAAATGGGATGAAACTGGAGAGGGAGACAAACCGTAAGAGACTCTTAATCTCAGGAAACAAACTGAGGTTTGCTTGAGTGGAAGTGGGGTGGGAGGGAGACCTGGCTGGGGGATGGACATTGGGGAGGGTGTGTGCTGTGGGAAGCTCTGTGTATTATGTAAGACTGATGATTCACAGACCTGTATCCATGAAAGAAATAATACATTCTATGTTAATAAAAAATAAAAAGTGCAAAAAATTTATATTTTTTTAAAAAATTCCCACCATTTCTTTTTTTTAATATTTTTTATAGATTTTATTTATTTATTTGACAGACAGAGATCACAAGTAGTCAAAGAGGCAGGCAAAGAGAGGAAGGGAAGCAGGATCCCTGCTGAGCAGAGAGCCTGATGTGGGGCTTGCTTGATCCCAGGACCCTGGGATCATGACCTGAGCCTAAGGCAGAGGCTTTAACCCACGGAGCCACCCAGGTGCCCCTAAAAAATTTACAGTTTTAAAAAAGACTTTATTTATTAGAGAGCCAGGAGCACAGCAGGGGGAGCAGCAGAGGGAGAGGGAGAAGCAGGCTCCCTGCCAAACAGGGAGCCCAAATGCAGGGCTCAGCCCCAGGACTCTGAGTTCATTACCTGAGCCAAAGGCAGATGCTTAACCAACTGAGCCACCCAGTGCCCCTAAAAATTAAATCTTTATCCACTGTATACTAGCAAGACATTTCTCAGTACCTGCTGAATGTGGTCTTCCTTTAAATCACATAGGAAGGAAAAAAAAGTTCAAACAAAAATAGACTTAATAGTGTTTTTTATAGTTACCTGGAAAGTTACCTGTAGTAGTGCTCTATATTTTGCATATGGATTTGAATTACCAGTTAGTGTCTTCTCATTTTACCCTGAAGGGCTTCTTTTAGTTTCTTTTTTTAGAGCAAGTCTACTAGCAACAAGCTTTTTCCGTTATTATCGGGAATGTCTTAATTTCTCCTTCAGTTTTGAAGAACAGTTTGTTGGGTATAGATTCTTGGCTGACACTCTTTTTTTTTTCCCCCACCACTGTGACTGTATTGTCCCACTGCCTCCATGGATCCTCTGAGAAATCAACTGTTAATCAAGTTTGTGATACTTTGCTTCTTGATGTTTTCAAGGTACTCCCTTTCTGGGGCACCTGGGTGGCGCAGTGGGTTAAAGCCTTTGCCTTCAGCTCAGGTCATGATCCCAGGGTCCTGGGATGGAGCCTCTTATTGGGCTTCCTGCTCAGCAGGGAGCCTGCTTCCTCCTCTCTCTCTGCCTGCTTCTCTGCCTACTTGTGATCTTCATCTGTCAAATAAATAAATAAAAATCTTAAAAAAAAAAAAAGATACTACCTTTCTCACTGGCTATTGACAGTTTGATTATGATATGTGCTGAGTGGATCTCGTTGAGTTTAGGCTCCTTGAAATTCATTGAGCTTGTTGGATGTGTATATTAATTTTTTTAATTAGATTGGAAAATTTGGGGCCCTTATTCAAATATTCTGTCCTTTTCTTTCTCCTCTCTCCATTATGCATTTATTGGTATCCTACAGGTATCCTACAGGTTTCTGAGACTGTTCATTTTCCCCATTCTTTATTCTTTTTCTCAGACTGGCTAATCTCAGTTGAACTGCCTTCAAAATTTGCAGATTCTTGTGCCAGCCCATACCTACTGTTGAGCCCCTCTATTGAATTTTTCATTTTAGTTACCGTATTTCTCAAAACTGTAGTTTCTGTTTGGTTGTTTTAAAAAATCATTTTTGTCTGTTAGCATTCTCAGTTTGGTAAGACATCATTTTCATATTCTCCTTTAGTTCTTTAGACATGGTTTCCATTAGTTTTAACATTTAAAATAGTTGTTTTAAAATCTTAGTCTAGTAAGTTCATTGTCTGTGCTTCCTTAGGGATAGTTTATACTGACTGCTCTCCCCCTACCCTCTGAATTATTTACTGCTGCTATTAATATCTTACCATAGAGTCTATATTTTTTTGTTGTATGTAGCTACTGTAAGCTAATAAATAGTCAGACATTTCCTTGGATGCCTGGAACATGTACTTGTTGTGGTTTTTGCTAAGGGGCTCTATGTGTATGTTAGGACATGCCTTCAGCATTCAGCCAGGCAGTTTACACCTCTGTTGTAGCATTCTTTTTCTGCTTACACAGAGCATAAAGTTTGGGGCCCCAGTGTTTGACAGTTGCCTCTGATTGTTTTTGGCCAAAGGCACCCAGAGAAAATGCTGTTTGGACTAGGTGAGCTGAGTCAGATCAAATAAAGACAGATTTGCTAGAGTCGAGTCTTCCAGGGAGCTACCAGACGTGTCACATAATGACAGTTCTCTGGGAGTTTGACTTTGAAGGAGCTCCAGTCCTATTCTGGCCCTTCTAGTGGCTACAAATTTTCACTGTAATTGTAGGCCGTTGGTTTTCATGGCTACATGGAACTGGGATGTGCTGAGGATAGGACAAATTACAAAGCTTCAGATCTTGTCATTCTTAACAGATTCAGTCATATTTCTTGACTGAACACTCACTAGATCACTGCAATGCTTTGTAATTTCCATAGTTCTGAAAAAGATGATTCTTAGAACTTTTGTTCTAATTTCTTTTATGAAGGAGAGAATTTCAGAAGTCTTTACATGGGTACCTTACTAGTAAGAGTAACACTTGCACTTAGTAAGAATGTGTAGTAGGTTCCTTCTCCAAGCTCTGGGGGCTTAAGGAGACCTGAGGATTGGGGACTTTCAGGTTAATCAGTCCATATTCTCATCCTGTTTTTTCAGGGTTCCAGTTCTTTCTTTTTTCCTATTCATTCCTTAACTTTGATATAGCAGACCTGTTCTGAGAGTTCAGCTTTCTTTGGTGCTCTGCTACTTATGATTAAGACCTGGTCCTGCCCCTTAGCCTTCTGTGGCCTTTTGCTGCTAGAGATGAGTGTCTTTTTATGCTATCAAAGAACCTTCTGGCTTTCACATTTAGTTCTTAATTCCCAATTACTCACTTTGACCTCTTGTTACATTTTCCAAAGAGTGAGTTAAATTGCCTTTAGTAACAACAACCTAATTTCATGGTCCTTGAAATTAGTGTTTTCCTTATATTTCTCAAATGTCTAATACATTGTACCTTATATTGCAGGGTTTGGCAAACCATGGCTTGCAGGCCAAATCCAGTTCTGGGCCTGCCTGTTTTTGTTAAACTCCACTTTTAAAAAGTTATAAAATGAAAACAAACAAGAATACAAAATAGTGTCTCGTCCTTTAAAAAAGATTGACCAACGCCTGCATACCCTTTCACTGGAAAATTACCCAGTATATCAACACTGAAAGTTTAACTGTTGACTGCCACTTTGTGCAAGGGGCTCCCTGTTCTCCTCATCCCTGGTGATGGATTTCTCTGACGCTGGGCAGCCAGGTGACCCAATTCCAAGACTTCACTGTAGAGCCTGCTTTCTTGTCTTGGACCATGCCCATCACCAGTGGGTGTTAGTTTCCTTGAAAAACTGAGATGGTAATTTGCATGCATGCATAAGTTTATTAGGGGAGGTTGTTAGGATCAACAGCTGTAGAAAGAATGCAAAGGAAACAAAGGATAAGTTGAGCTGTAATGTACTATCAACAAAAGCCACAGTTGACCCCATGGGAATTCTGAAGCTGGAATAACTCTCAGAGTTGTCTGAAATTGTGAGAAGGTGCTGTGCCCTTATGCCTCTGTTTAATTGCAGGGGAGAAAAAAAACAGAAAGTGAGAGAGAGCGCGCATAAGCTGGGGAAGCTACAGGGAGAGGGAGAAGCAGGCTGCCTGCGGATCAGGAAGCCTGATGCAGGGGCTTGATCCAAGGGTCCTGGGTTCATGACCTGAGCCAAGGGTAGCTGCCCAGTCAACTGAGCCACCCAAGCACCTCTCAGCCCTGTTTTAATCAGTTACTTGATGGAGGCCACTTGGGCAGGCAGCTGTCTTTAGCTGAGGGAATTCCTGAAAAGGCTGACAGGTGAAGGCTGTTTTCCAGCAGCACTTTCAGCACCTGTACAAGAAAGTGTTCACTTTTTTTTAAAGATTTTTATTTATCAGAGAGTGCACAAGCCAGGTGAGGGGGCGGGTAGTGTGCAGAGGGAGGGAGAAAGGCAGACTCCCCATTGAGCAGGGAATCTGATGTTTTGGGGCTCTATCCCAGGACCCTGGGATCATGACCTGGCCAAAGGCAGATGCTTAACTGTCTCAGCCACCCAGGTGCTCCAGAAATTGTTCACTTCTGAAGGGAAACCTGGGCAGCACATCAGTGTCTACTACATACAGCTTTTTTTTTTTTTTTTAAGATAGATTTATTTATTTGAGAGAGCACAAGTTGGGGGAGGAACAGAGGAGGACAATCTCAATGAGACTCACCACTGAGTGTGGACCCCCCCGCCCCAATGGGGGGCTCCATCGCAGGACCCTGAGATCTTGACCTGAGCCAGAATCAAGAGTTGGCTGGCGGCTTATCCCACTGCCATCCAGGTACCCCTATGGTTTACACATATAAATGTGTATAAAACTAAATATGAAGGGGCGCCTGGGTGGCTCAGTGGGTTAAAGCCGCTGCCTTCGGCTCGGGCCATGATCCCGGGGTCATGGGATCGAGCCCCATATCGGGCTCTCTGCTCTGCAGACGGCCTGCTTCCTCCTTTCTCTCTGCCTCTCTGCCTACTTGTGATCTCTGTCTGTCAAATAAATAAATAAAATAAAAAAAACACAAAAAAAACTAAATATGAATTGTGCCGAGTATCAGTAGAAGTATTACTGAGTGAGTCCTTATTCTTGATATTTCACTAATTTTAATTTATAATTTTAATAAAACATTATTTGCCATTGTAATTTTCCTTTTCATTATCACCCATCTGGCTACATCATTAAACCTGCCACAAGTCTTTCTTTTTTCTTCTTTCTTTCCTCCTTTTTTCCTTACCTGCTAGTTGCCAGACATTTCTAAATGCTTGGGATAGTGGCACCTGGCTGGTTCATTTGGAAGGGCATGTGACTTTTGATCTTGGGGTTGTGAATTTGAGCCCCACATTAGGTGTAGAGATTACTTAAGGAAATTAAAAAAAAAATGCTTGGGACATAACCTAGAACTAATAGAACTAAACAATCAGATATCCCTGCTTTCACAGAACTTAATTTCTTTTTTTCTCCATTTTTTTTTTTAAGATTTTATTTATTTATTTGACAGAGAGATCATAAATGGGCAGAGTGAGAGGCAGAAGCGGGCTCCCTGCCTAGCAGAGAGCCCAACGCAGAGCTCAATCCCAGGACCCCGAGATATGACCTGAGCCGAAGGCAGAGGCTTAACCCACTGAGCCACCCAGGCACCCCCAGAACTTAGTTTGTATTGGGTCTGAGGGTAGGAGGAGCCAAGCGATAACATATAAATAAGTTTTAATTGAGAAATAATATGATTAAATGAACAAGTATTGTTAAAAAGTGGTAAGTATTATGGTAAAAAGAAAAAGAGGGGAGTAAGTGATGGGAGTATGCAGGGATGTGGAACAGTTTGTGCTTTTTGAAAGGAGAGTTAGGATAGGTCTCATTGAGAAGATGACATTTGAGCAAAGATGTGGTACCAGGGAGTTAATTATGTAGTGAAGAACTTATTGTCATTGCAGCCACTTAGTATGAAGGCCCCAAGAAAAGTAGATGCTAGATGTGTTGAGAAACTGGTATGGGTGACCAGTGTGGTTGAGGTAGTGAAGTGTAGGGGAGAGTGGTAGGAAGGGAGATCTGAGATGTTTAAAAAGAAATAAAAAGAAGAAGCAGACTGTTAAGACTTTCTTGGCAATGATAAGGACTCAGGCTTTCTTTTGAGTGAGATGGGCAGTCATTGCAGAGTTTTGAATAGAAGAGTGACATGATCTGACTTTTTTCAGGCAGGAATGCACTGGAAGCTAAGTTGAAAACAGGGTCTGTGTGTAAGTATGTATATATATCCCCAGTGCTTCGACAAGTATATTAAGCATGCTTAGTATACTATAAGCTCTGTATTTCTCTTTAGCCAGGGACCGAAAGTTGGATTTTAATAGTCATTTGTTTTGACTAGTAACAGAGCTGTTTAAAACCTGAAATGTGGAGTAGGAAGACAAATTGTGTGGGAGAAAAAAATTATATTTTTATCAGTGTGAGAAGAGAGAAGATAATGTTTTAGAGGGAATGTTTAGATTGATAGCAGTATTTTTGTTTTAAAGATTTTATTTATTTATTTGGGGGAGAGAGAGAGAGAGTGCAAGAGGCAGGGGGAGAAGCAGACCCCCTGCTGAGCAGGGAGCCCTATGTGGGGCTCCATCCCAGGACTCTGGCATCATGACCTGAGCCGAAGGCAGATGCTCAACCAACTGAGCCCCCCAGGCATTCTGATAGCAATATTCTTAATTTTCAAATGTTTTAATTTTAGGGAGACAGTAGAAAAGCCTAGAAAAGAAAAATACATATGACTTACCTCACCATCTAGAGGTAACCATATTAATATTTTGGTGTTAGGATATGTATGTGGTAGGTGATTTTTTTTTTAAAGATTTTATTTATTGTATTTGACAGAGATTACAAGTAGGCAGAGAGGGGGAGGCAAGGCTCCCTGCTGAGCAGAGAGCCCGTTGCGGGGCTCGATCCCAGGACTCTGGGATCATGACCGAGCCAAAGGCAAAGGCTTTAGGCCACTGAGCCACCCAGGTGCCCCGGTAGGTGATATTTTTATATAAATATATAAATACTCAAAAAGATGAGTGATATTTTAGTATGTTTTCCCTGAACTTGAAGTATAATATCCACTTAATAGAGTGATCTTAAATTCACAATTTGATGAATTTTTACAATTGATACACCAGTGTAACTACCACTCAAGGTGGAGATCAAGATGGAGAATATTACCAGTGTCCCAGATGTGTCTATTTTGTTTTTACTTTTTCAGCTCTCCCAACCAGAAGTAACTACTAATCTTTCATCATCACAGATTACTTTTGCCTATTTTACATTTTAACATTGCAGTTTTACAGTAAGTACTCTTTGGTGTCTTTTTTTCCTCCTCAGCATTATATTTTCTATTCCTGTGTTCCTTTTTTTTCACCTAAAATTTGCCACACTATTAAGAGTCTTCATCCCCTTCCTTTTTAATAAAAAAAGATTTTATTTATTAAATTATTTGGGGGGGTGGGGAGAGCATACAAGCCAGGGGAAGGGGCAGAGGGAGAGGGAGTAGCAGATTCCCTGCTGAGTAGGGAGCCTGATGTGGGACTCGAGATTATGACCTGAGCCGCCCAGGTGTCCCCAAGATTCTTTACCCTTCAGAGATATGACCACCTGATAGGATTTTAAAACTACAAAAATATATTGATGAGACACTTAGGGGAATATGAATATGGATTGGCTATTTTTTGTTAAAGATTTATTTATTTGAGAGAGAAGTGGGTGGAGGGGTAGAGGAAGAGAATCTCAAGCAGACTCCCTGCTGAGTGGGGAGCCTTATACGGTGCTCAGCTCATGACCCTGAGAATCATGACCTGAGCCAAAGTTAAGAGTCAGACACTTAACCAACTGAGCCCGCCAGACACCCCTGGATTGGCTTTTTTTTTTTTTTTTTAAGATTTTATTTATTTGACAGAGAGAGGGAGGGAGAGCAAAAGCAGAGGGAGCAGCAGGTAGAGGGAGAAACAGGCTCCCTGCTGAGCAAGGAGCCCAATTTGGGGCTCGATCCCAGGACCCTGGGATCATGACCTCAGCTGACCCAGGTGCCCCCTGGATCGGCTGTTTGATAATGAAAAGAATCATTGTTTATTAGGAGTGGTAATGGCATCTTGTTCATATAAATGAAATATCCTTATTTGTTATCAAAGTACACAAAAGTGTTTATGGGTGCAATAAGATCTGGAAATTGCTTTAAAATATATCACTGGGGGAGGGAGAAGGGGAAAAGATAGGAGGTGAGGTGAAAGAAGATAATTAAATTTGATATATTCTTTGTTGATGGATACAAGGGACATGTATGTATGTGTTAGAAAATATAACATAAGGGG
>ML111555.1:59881-89115 GCA_003697995.1 Taxidea taxus jeffersonii
AAAAAAAAAAAAAAAGGAAACATGAACTTTACCATCTTTCTGAGTGTATAGTTCAGTGCTGTTAAGTGTATTCACATGGTTGTACAGGCAGAGTCCAGAACCTTTTTCATCTTGTAAAAGAAAACTTTACCTGTTAAACAACAGCATCTCATCTATCCTTCCTCTCAGCCCCTGGCAACCACTATTTTACTTCATGTTTCTATGAATTTGACTGTAGATACTTCATGTAAGTGGAATCATAGGATATTTGTCTTTTTATGATTGGCTTATTTCACTTAGAATAATGTTTCCATGGTGTATCAATGTTGTAGCAGTTGTTAGAATTGCCTGCCTTTTTAAGGCTAAATAGTACTCCATTGTATGCATATACCACAATTTATTCATAAAGTGCTTGGGTTGCTTTCATTTCCTGGCTCTTATGAATAGTGCTGCTCTAAATATGGGTGCATAAAAATCTCTTCAAGATTCTGCTTTCAGTTTTTTTGGATAATACCTAGAAGTAGAATTGCTAGATCATAATCAAATTTTAGTGTTTTGAGGAACCACCAATCTTTTCCTAGTGCCTGCACCATTTTACATTCTCACCAACAGTGTATAAATTTTCAGTTTCTCTGTATCTTTGCCAACACTTATTTTTTTTTCTTTTTCTTTCTTTCTTTGCTTCTACCCTGCCTTTTTAAAAAAGTAGTCATTCTAATGGTTGTGAGGTCATCTTATATTGTAGCTTGGTTTACATTTCTTTAATGATTAGTGCTGTTGACCATCTTTTCATATGCTTGTTGGCCATTTTAGGAGTAATGTCTATTCAAATCAGCCCATTTTTAAATCAGGTCATTTGTTGCTGTTGAGCTTTTTCTATACCATTAGCTCTGCTGTGTGTTGGAGAATATTTAAAGGAGATCTTCATAACTTTTTTATATTATCTATGTTATACTATACATCACATGTACTGATATATTCAGATAGATATGGCTTTTTAATGGTGTTTTTCTAATAGCCTTTTTACAATATGGCTTCCAGCTTTATCTCCCTGGTGTCTCTTCCTCCTCTTTTCTACCTCTCTCCCCCAAGACATATAAAGTTCCGGTCATAGCTCTGTTTCTTTAAATTCTGGTAAAGTTAGTATATCCTCTTTCCCCTCAGGCCTTCACACATGCTGTTCTCTCTACATGGAACAGTTCGTCTTCTGTTTAAACTGTTTTCAATTTAGATTTTAGCTGTTACTTCCTCTGGAAAACCACCTTTGAGCCTACAAGTGTAACCACCTCCTATGTCGTAGACTTCCTTTATCATAGTATTTATTGAGCTGCATTTCACAGGCCTGATCTTTTTATGGGTCTTCTATAGTAGTCTATAAGCTCTGTGAGAGTAGGATTATATTGGCCTTTTGTGCATCACTGTATCCCTAGAGCCATGGGAAGCACTCCATAAATAATTGTTTCAAGAATGAGCAGCAGTACCAGTATTTAACAAGTTTCTAATATGTGTAGGGCACTCTGGATGATGTAAAATTGAACACAAGTTCTTTTATGCAGGCAGCTTCAAATGTAATGGAGAAGTTGGTTTCCTCTTGCCTTCCTTCACTTTACTTTCAATAGAACTGCAGGCTGTTAAATATTTTGAGTTTATTTGTACAAAAATCAATTCAAATTGAGCACCAACAAACCAGAAATTGTTAGAGGGGGCTCCGTAGACAGGATTCAGGGAAACAACAAGGAGATGGCATTATTTGGGAAAGCTTAGCTGGCTATTCCTGATTGGTTGTCCCTAGGTGGTTTGGTCTTAACCTTTAGGCATTACAGGTTTAGGTTTTGTTTTGCTTATGTAGGCTACTGAGGCATTAAAGCCAACTCAGTCAAATGGCTTCCTTGTTTAAGTTAACAAGGGCAACCAATATCATATCTGGTCATAGGCTGATGAAAATAGAGCCTAGGAATACAGCTAACTTAATCCCAAAGTTGCTGGTTAGTGTCTTCTCTTTCTTACATTATTTGAGGTAGACGAGGTCATAATTGGCTTAATTATCTTAGTCCCAATTACCTCCTTTTCTGGTATTATCACAGATGGAATCTCCTGTGCAGTGCCAGTTTTAGGTTGATAGTTATGGTCACATTTTCTGGCACTTTTCTTATAAACTTATAGGTTAAGGAAAGTGTGCCGTCCCTCCCCCCTTAAAAAATACCACTTGTGCTATCTCTTGAGAGTCTTAGTACCCCCTGAAGACTCTGCTGGAGTGCCCTAACATTGGTTTGCTGCCACATTACCTCTGTTTAGCTTCTTGGCTTCTTTAGCCAGGATTTTTCTTTTTTTGAAATACTTACAGGAGTCTTTTTCCTAAATTTGTAGTCTCTTGTCCTGTCTCACCACATTTCTGAATTGGAATGACATAGATGCTCTTTACATTCTTTGGGCTGTATATCTGTTTCTTGGTATAGCTTATCATTATTGTCATTATTAAGTCTATAATTGCACAGGATTCATTTCCCTTATTAATCTTATTTTTTAGAATCTAGACATTTAAAGTATTTATTTATGTATGTATGTATGTATGTATGTATTTATTTGACAGAGCTCACAAGTAGGCAGAGAGGCAGGCAGAGAGAGAGGAGGAAGCAGGCTCCCTGCGGAGCAGAGAGCTGGATGTGGGGCTCGATCCCAGGACCCTGGGACCATGACCTGAGCCGAAGGCAGAGGCTTTAACCCACTGAGCTACCCAGGTGCCCCTAGAATCTAGACATTTAAAAAGAGAAATTTTGTATTCTGTCCCAGTTTTGTGGCTTTATCACCATTTATATGCTTTAATTTTGTTTTACCATGGCTCAGCAGATTTGTACTTTGTATTGTATATATTTGTTTAGTAAATGTATTTGGTAAAACTAAGTAAACTGAAAATATGTTTTGCGAGCAAAAATATGCATAACTCTTTAATTATAGGAATTGGCATAAACAGCATAGAAAAATTAATGGCTAGAGCAGCTTTGTGGATTTGAGAAACACTACACAGTATAAGCTACATGTGGGGTATGTGTTTATGTGTGTGTGTGAGAGAGAGACAGAAAATGTGTGTGAGAGTGTTAAAATTCAGCATTTCCACCCTCTAACTTAAGCATTTGTTAACAAATTCAAATTAATTAGCACAGTTCACTCCTGAAAAAAATCATTGATACCTTTGATTTAGTAGTGGAGCTATGTATCAGTTACATTAACGTATGTGTGAGCCAGAGCTAGTGGTACTTTTTTTGTTTATTTCTTTGACTCAGAGAAACATTAATTTATTCTATACATACTTAGTTGGCACCATGCATTATACAGAATGGAAAATACAATTTGCAGAATGCTAGGGTGGTATTGGAGGGATATAACAATATGGCCTATGTTTTCAAAGAATTTACTTTCTGCATATTATAGAAGTAAAAGAAAGGGACACTTGGGTGGCTTAATCAGTAAAGTGTCTGCCTTTGGCACAGGTCATGATCCCAGGGGCCTGGGATTGTGTCCCACATGGGGCTCCTTGCTCAGTGGGGAGCCTGCTGCTCCCTCTGCCTGCTGCTCCCCCTGCTTGTGAGCTTTTGCTGTCTCTGACAAACAAGAGCTTTAAAAAAAAGTAAAGAAATATAGGAATAATGATACGATATTAGGTAAAAGGTTTATTAACCTTTTAGATTAGGTACTCATCTTATTTGCAAATACATCATGTAGAGCTATTACTATAATTTTCAGATTCCTGATAAATGCTTGGGTTCTTGAAGATGTTTGAGCCAAATGTTTGAGCACATCATTTGTAAGCAAAACCTGAGACTTCCCCTATAAGGAAAGACTCATCTCTGTGTATCTCCTCTGTTATCAGTAGTTTATCAGTACAGTTGACTCTTGAACCATGCAGGGGTTAGGAGGTACTGACCCCTGCACAGTTGAAAATCTTTGTTTACTTTTGACTCCCCCAAAACTTAACTACTAATAACCTATTGTTGAAGGGGAGCCTTATGGATAACGTAAATAGTTAACGATGTTGTGTGTATTATATACATACTGTATTGTTACAATAAAGTAAGCTAGAGAAAAGAAAATGTTAAGAAAATCATGAGGAAAAGAAACTGCATTTAACAATATTGCTATATTTATCAGAAAAATCTATGTATATGTGGACCTATGCAGCTCAAACCACTGTTGTTTGTGGGTCAACTGTACTTCCTTTCAGACACCAAATGTGGGTTTTTTTTTTTTTTTTTTTAAGATTTTATTTACTTCTCAGAGCAAGTGCACAAGCAGGGGGAGTGGCAGGCAGATGGATGGAGAAGTAGTCTCCCCGCTGAGCAAGAAGCCCAGTGCAGAAGGCAGACGCTTAAGCGGCTGAGCCTCCCAGGCATCCCAAACGTGAGGGTTTTCTAAAATTTAAGCAGTTCTGTGATACCAGCTGGGTGTCCTGCAATTTAACTCAGTTTTGACAGTATCTACTGGAAGACAGCATCGGATTCCACAGATTTAAGGGCTCGATCCTACAAAACACCGCCCCCCCATCTCTTCTGGTGCTAATTGCCAATGCAGATTGTTATTTGTGCTTACACCAGCTATAAATAGGGGTTCTGTCTTGCCCATTCCAAGGACTGTGGTCACAAGTGGGCCAGATTGGAGACATCCTATTTTATAGAGTGAGTAAAAGGAGGATCAGAGGTAGAGAGAGAAGCAAATTCCACCTTGAGCTTGGTGCCTGATTTGTGAGGGTGGATCTCAACCCTGAGATCATGACCTGAGCCGAAATCAAGAATCAGATGCTTAACCGACTGAGCCACCCAGGCACCCCTCATTGCTCAGTTTAAATGTCTTAAGTATTTTCTTAATTTTGATCATTAATGTCCTGAATTAACATAGACTAGATGAACAAAATTTCTGGAATCACAAACACTTACTTAACCGAGGTGAACGTCTCAGCACTTTTTTTAAAAGTGCTGTCATTTATTGTAGATGAATTAAATACTTCCAGATTTGAGATTTAGCTAGAAATTATATACATATAGTCATTCCCATATTTTACAACTGAGGATACTGAGAAACTGTAATAATGACTTCATACATTTATTGAGCAACAAGTATTTATTGAGTTTTTACTTACGACATGTACTGTCATGGGTAATAGAAATATATCAGTGAACAAGAGATATTCATAATTTTGTGGAGCTTATGTTTTAGTGACATTTGTTAATTAATAGCAAAACAGGGACACTTGATTTTATTTAGTATTTTGATTTTCTTAGTATGAAATTGAACTGGCAGATATTTTGCTGGTTCAGATAGTTTTGCCATGGCTGCCTGGAGCCTAGGATATGTGAAGAATTTTTTTTTTAACACTGAGGCAAAGTTATTGATGTCTACCTTAGTTTGGGAGGAGACCTGGTAGTATCATGAGATTGTCAACCCCAACATTATCTCTTTACTTGATTTTCTTTTCCCACTGTGTTGAGCAGCTTTATTGTGTGTAGTTTGCTGATCAGGAGAAGCTGCTCTAGAGTGAGACTGCTTAGAATCAAATTTTAGAATCTCCACTGCTATTGTTAGGATGTTAGCCAAGTTTCTTAACCCTTTTCCACCCCATTTATCTCTTCTGTAAAGTGGGGAAAATAATACCAAGTCAGGATCATTGTGAGGAGTAAATGAGCTCTTACACTTAAATACTTAAAATGGTTTGGCATATAGCATACTTGACAAATACTTGTCATGGCTATTATTTCTCCTTTTCATTTACAATTCTCAAGTCCCAAAATTGTGATAGTCAAAAGATTTTTATTAACTAATTGATGACAGGAACCTTACCTGAAGTGATACAAAGCTATTTATAGTCTTTATCCCACTTACTGCAAAGTATTATACTTTGTTGTATTTGTTTGATTTTGTTACTGCCACAGTTAGTTTTGGATGAGGTGTTACGTCATATGTGGTATCTATAATACTTCAGTGATAAATTCCAGAACACATTTGGACTGAAGGGTTTTGGTAAAGGAATGTAGACCTCTGCTAGTGAAACTCATGGCTAAGCATGCATTCTTTTTCACATCAGTATCTTACAATTTATAATGATTTTAAGTAGCTTACAATGGTTAGTAATTGCCTTAATTGAGGACCAAAATGTGCTTTGAGTTTTAAGAGAAAGAGTAATTCCCCTCAGCTACTTTTTTTTTTTTTTTAAGATTTTGTTTATTTGACAGAGAGCGAGCACACAAATGGGGAGAGGCAGGCTAAAGGGAGAGGGAGAAGCAGACTCCACGATAGAGAGCCCAATGTGGGGCTTGATCCCAGGACCCTGGGGTCATGATGCAAGCCGAAGGCAGATGCTTAACCAACTGAGCCACTTAGGCGCCCTAGAGTTGCTGTTCTTGAAAACTTGCTTGTAAGGTTATTTTTTAATTTTGTAATCTTTTTATTTTTACTGTAAAATTTGAAATATGTCTTGGGAGTTTTATTTAAAAAAATGGTTTCAAGAAACATACCAGTCCTGAGAACATAATATTATATTTAGTTAACATAATCATAATAGGCTCTCCTGAACAATCTTGTCAGCAGAAAAAAAAACAAACAAACAAATAAAAGCTCAAAGTAGCTTATATATAGAAGCCTTTTCCGTTTAGTCACTTTTTTTTTTTTTTAAGATTTTTATTTATTTAACAGACAGAGCTCACAAGTAGTCAGAGAGGCAGGCAGAGAGAGAGGAGGGAGCAGGCTCCCTGCTGAGCAGAGAGCCCGATGTGGGGTTCCATCCCAGGACCTTGAGATCATGACCTGAACCAAAGGCAGAGGCCCAACCCACTGAACCACCCAGGCGCCCCTCCATTTAGTCACTTTAAAAAAAAAATATTTTATTTATTTATTTGAGAGAGACAGTGAGAGAGAACATGAGTGAGGAGAAGGTCAGAGGGAGAAGCAGACTCCCCGTGGAGCTGGGAGCCCGATGTGGGACTTGATCCCAGGACTCAAGGATCATGACCTGAGCTGAAGGCCTTCGCTTAACCAACTGAGCCACCCAGGCACCCCATTTAGTCACTTTTTAAACAAAATTTACACCTGGCCATATCTCAAAAAGAATTTCATTCTCTTTTCAAAGATACATAAGCAGCAATAAAATATGTTAGAAGTAGTGGAGCTTATTTATTTTTAGATATAGTTTGGATTCCTAACTTGGTACAAAATAGAAGGGTTGAGGGAAGAGGGAAACTTGTTGCCAGTACTTCAATGGTATAGATAACAGTCTTGACCCAAGTGGCACCTGGGTGGCTCAGTGGGTTAAGCCTCTGCTTTCGGCTCAGGTCATGATCTTGGGGTCCTGGGATCGAATCCTGCATTGAGCTCTGTGCTTAGTGGGGAGCGTGCTTCCCCCCTCTCTCTCTGTCTGCCTCTCTGCCTACTTGTGATCTCTCTCTCTTTGTCAAATAAATAAAATCTTTAAAAAAAGAAAAAACAAGCTTAACCAACAGTCAGAAAATTCTTTTGAAAAGAGTCTACCTCTTTTGGTAGAGGGACACCTGGGTGACTCAGTTGGTTAAGCATCTGCCTTTGGCTCAGGTCATGATGCTGGGGTCCTGAGATCAAGCCCCACGTTTGACTTCATGGTTAGTGGATTGTCTGCTTCTCCCTCCGCCCCTCCACCAGCTTGTGCTTCCCCTCCCCCCATAAATAAAATCTTTCAAAAAAAGTTGGGGGAATGTTTTAAGTATACTATTTGATAGAAGAAATGGCTCTGTGCTGCTTAAGGGGTGTGTCAGTCCATTTTGCAGATTCTGAATTATTACTATGGATGCCATGTTAATCTTTCGTGTTTTTTTTTTTTTCCTGAACTTGTATATGATATAATTTATATCAGATTTAGAAAATAGTTACAATGTTAGTAAACATGTTTTTAGAGAGTTCATTAAAATGGCTTACAGGTTTATACTTAGAAGGGGGGTATACTTCTCTGTTAATGGAAAATGGGCTTACCTGGAACATGATGCTTTCAGATACCGGATAAATGAGAACTTACTAGAACAGAGTTGATAGTTAAAAATGTCTTATGCTTGGGGCGCCTGGGTGGTTCAGTGGGTTAAGCCTCTGCCTTCGGCCCAGGTCATGATCTCGGGGTCCTGGGATCGATCCCGGCGTTGGGCTCTCTGCTCAGTGGGGAGACTTCTTCCCCCCACCTCTCTGCCTGCCTGTCTGCCTACTTGTGATCTATCTCTCTATCAAATAAATAAGTAAATAAAATCTTTAAAAAAAAACTCTTATGCTTTAAACTAACTATTACCATGAAAAATGACATTGGGATTAAAGAGGATGGAGTGGTATTTTTATAAACTTTTTTTAAGGCTCTGATAGAAGAGATAAAAACAAAGATTTTATTTGCCTTTGGAAATCTTAGTAATTGTTAGTATTTCTGTTTTCTCTGGAATTCTTGTTTGTCTATAATATTGGAAAGCTTTTTAAAATTTTTTTAAAAAAATTTATTTGACACAGAAATGACAAGTAGGCAGAGAGGCAGGCAGAGAGAGAGGGGTAAGCAGGCTCCCTGCTGAGCAGGGAGCCGGATTCGGGGCTCAATCCCAGGACCCTGAGACCTGAGCCAAAGATGGGGGCTTAACCCACTGAGCCACCCAGGCACCCTGGAAAGCTTTAAAAAAAAAATTTATCTATTTGAGAGAGCATGGGGCTATGTAGCAGAGGGAGAGGGAGAAGCAGGCTCCCCACTGAGCAGAGAGCTAGACACAGGGCCTTGATACCAGGATCCCTGGGATCATAACGTGAGCTGAACTGACTGAGCCACCCAGGCTCCCCTAGAAAGTTATTTTTGTGAAAAACTTTCTCAGCTATTCCTAGCAGGCTTTTCGTTTATTCTTGAAAGCGTAGTATGCCATTTGAGTCCATCTTGTAACTACTTTTGTATCACTAGATGAGTACACAGAGCTTTCTGTGTAGTGTCTCACCATACTGAATTATGAGGCTAAGTATGTCTGTTTTAATATTTAAGCTCCTTAATGATTCTGATAATTAGCTAGGTTTTGAAACCTCTGTATTAAGTGAATTGTTTTGTTTTGTTTTATATGAAATGTCAGTGGGTCAGCTGAATCTTTATACTTTTATTTTCTGTTAGTTACAGCTGGCTGACCCTTGCTTAATTTCCAGATGTTTAAGTGCTTGGAATAGAACCACTTTTATAATTTCAGTTGATCATTAGGGGACAGGGTACTAATACTTTTGAGAGCCTACTATTTCATTCATTTATTTCTTTATTTAGTGCAAAAGGGTGTTTATTTTTAAAGATTTTATTAGAACACCAGCAGGAGTTGGGAATGGTGGGGAGTAGAGAGAGAAGCAGACTCCCCTCTGAGCTGGAAGCCAGACATGGGCTTGATCCCAGGACCCTGGGATCCTGACCTGAGCTGAAGGCAGCCGCCCAACTGACTGAGCCACCCAGGTTCCCCCAAAAGGTGTTTTTATTATAGCAAGGGGACAGGACCCGTGGGCAGACGTAGCTGCGGAGAGCCTATTTTGAATAGAGATGTCTTGAATTTATTAGTAGTAGCTGTAACCTGATTTTTCTTTAATCTGCTTCTATACATAAAATATTTAACACTTTGTTAATTCCTTGGGATGTTAAAATTTGCTCGCTGATGCTTTTATAGCTTCTAAGTATATTATCAGTTTTCCAAAAAGTTCTAAAGAATGTTTTATAATTGGGACGCCTGGGTGGCTCAGTTGGTTAAGCGGCTGCCTTCGGCTCAAGTCATGATCCCAGCGTCCTGGGATCAAGTCCCACATCGGGCTCTTTGCTTGGCGGGGAGCCTGCTTCTCCCTCTGCCTCTGCCTGCCTCTCTGTCTGCCTGTGCTCTCTTTCTCTCTCTCTAACTAATAAATAAAATCTTAAAAAAAAAAAAAAAGAATGTTTTATAATCATTGAAAACTGACCTGTCTCTGGTATTAGCATTTAAGTTTTGTTTAAAGTAAGAAAACTCTTTCAGTAAAACAGATTTTAAGTATTTTATTTCTTTGTTTTAAGCAAGATACTGTTATTTTAGAAACATTGGAAGCTATAGTAACTGAAATAACTTGAGGCTGATACTAGTTCAGTGTTCAGTGTTGAATGTTTTGTTCTGATGACCTCTAGTGGTCTTTTAAACTTAAAAGTGATCCACTGTCAATATCAAGTAATTTTTTTTTTTAGGCTCTCAAGTGATAATCACATGCTGATTGTTGAATCTGTTGAACTCAGGTGATAAATAATATATGGTCCCAGTGAGTACCTTTACCTGTATTTAAAGGAAGAAAAATTGTATTAAAAGACAGCAGCAGGCTTTGTTACTTCGAATTAACTGTGATTAGGGATGGAAACAAATTTAAAAAGCTCATTTCTGCCTGTACAGTATGTTTGTAGTAACAGATTTCAAGTTAGTCATCACAGTTATAATCTTTTTTTTAAGATTTTATTTATTAATTTGACAGAGATGACAAGCAGGCAGAGAGGCAGGCAGAGAGAGAGAGGAAGGGAAGCAGACTCCCTGCTGAGCAGAGAGCCCAACTCGATCCCAGGCAGAGGCTTTATTTTTTTTTTTTAAGATTTTCTTTATTTATTTGACAGACAGAGATCACAAGTAGGCAGAGAGGCAGGCAGAGAGAGAGAGAGAGGGAAGCAGGCTCCCCGCTGAGCAGAAAGCCCAATGTGGAGCTTTATCCCAGGACCCTGGGATCATGACCCGAGCAGAAGGCAGAGGCTTTAACCCACTGAGTCACCCCGGTGCCCCCACAGTTATAATCTTGAAGTCACATAATTAAAAGCATTAAAATTAGTTAATTTGGACAAATAAAAAATGAAAATTTGTGGTGTTTTATTTTTTATTTTTATTGTTTTAGAGAATGCGAGAACTGGGGAGAGGGAGAGGGAAATGAAGAGAGCGTCTTAAGCAGGCTCCATGCCCAGTGTGGAGCCCAATTTGGGTCTCCGTCTCACAACCTGAATTATGACCTGAGCTGAAATCTAGAGCCAGACAGATGCTTAACTGACTGAGCCACCTAGGCAACCTGAAAATGTATGGTTTTTAAAAAGTAATTCCTTTATTGACAGTACTACACACTCTGGTAGAACTTTTTCCTCTTAACTAAAGGACCTAGGTCATTGACCTCATTTTCACAATAAAAATTTACTTCTTAAATCTAACTGTTAAGATGAGATTAATTTTTAACATTAGTATAAAACATTTCAAAATTGTAAAAATAACTTATATGCAGAAAAGTGTATAAAACATAATTGCACAGTTTAGCCTTTATTACAAAGAGAACCACCAAGAAATCACTCTTGGAAAGGTAAAGAGATAGATGGAGCACTGCTAGTACCCCAGGAGTACTTACCACCTGGCCCTTCCAAATTACTATCATTTTTATACAATCATTTTCTTGACATGTGCTCATATAAAGTGCACATTACTCAAATGTATTAGTTTAGTTATGTTTGATAGTGATCTTTACATAAATGGAATTGTATAGGCGTAGTCTTTTGTGTCTTGACTTTTCCCTCAACACGGTATTAGTTCATCCGTATGTATGGCTGTAGTTTGTTCATTTCCTTTGCTCTGTAGTGTTTTACTGTACTAATATGCCGCAATTTATCTCTTCTCTAATTGATGGTTATTTATTTATTTATTTATTTATTTTTATTTTTTACTTATTTATTTGACAGACAAAGATCACAAGTAGGCAGAGAGGCAGGCAGAGAGAGAGGAGGAAGCAGGCTCCCTGCTCAGCAGAGAGCCTGAGGCGGGGCTCGATCCCAGGACCCCGAGATCATGACCTGAGCCAAAGGCAGAGGATTAACCCACTGAGCCACCCAGGCGCCCCTAACTGATGGATATTTAGATTGTTTGCAGTCTTTGGCTGTTATAAAAAATGATTCTGGAAATATTTTACATGTCTCATAATACATACTTACACAACATGTATTTCTTTTCGGTCTGTATCTAGGAATTTTGGGTTTAATCTATTTATATCTTCAACTTAAGTATAATACAAAACTTTTACAAAGAGGCTATACCAGGTTATGGTCCCATAAGTCATTTATGGGAATTTCTGTTGATTCACAGTTCCTCAAAAATAGTGTTGTCAATTTTTTTAAATCTTTTTTTTTTTTTAAGATTTTATTTATTTATTTGACAGAGATCATTGACTAGAACCACCATCTATGTTAGAAATCTGAAGATTTTCTAAAATTCTTATATCTCCTTACATTCTTTTTTTTTTTTAAGATTTTATTTATTTATTTGACACAGAGAGAGAGATCACAAGTAGACAGAGAGGCAGGCAGAGAGAGAGGGAGAAGCAGGTTTCCCACTGAGCAGAGAGCCTGAGGCGGGGCTCGATACCAGGACCCTGAGATCATGACCTGAGCCGAAGGCAGCGGCTTCACCCACTGAGCCACCCAGGGGCCCAGTATTGTCAGTTTTAAAAGTTTTTAGCCAATCTGGTATTGTTACTTTATTGGTATCTTAAATTTGTATTCCTTTGAATACAGATGAAATTGAGAAGTGTTTCATATCTTGATTGGCCATTTTGATAACTTGTGAAGTGTAAGTCTTCTTATAGTATTTCCATCATGCATCATTTTTATTATATGGTTGTGTCTTCTGGGGGATGGTTATGAATTCTGTATTATGTATTTGATCACATTCTCATCTAGATGTTTAGCAAATATCTTTCAGCCGGTTTGCTTTTTTTAAAAAAAGTTCTTTTAGTACTTAAAAATGGTTAAGGTGGTAAATACTGTGTTAGGCTTTTTAGCACAGTTTTTTAAAGTATAAATTCATTAGTATCAGGTATATTCTCACTGTTGTGAAACAGATCTTCAGAAATTTTCAGCTTGTAGATCTGAAGCATTAAACCCATTAAACAACGGTTCCTACCCCTCTCTCTCTCCTTTTTAAAATTTTATTTATTTATTTATTTATTTGGAGCCCAGTGCAGGGGTTGAACTCCGCACCCTGAGGTCAAGACCTGAGCTGAAATAAAAAATCAGACACTTAACCAACTTACCACCCAGGCATCCCTCCACCTCTCCTTTTTAAATGCCATTTTACTTTTAGTTACTATCAATTTCGCTATTTTTACATACCTCATAAAAGTGAAATTGTGCATATTTGTCTTAATGTGATTGCCTCATTTGACACAATATGGCCTGATGGTTCATTTGTGTAGCATGTGGCAGGATCAAGACCTGGCTTTAAATTCTCTTCAAGACTTGGCTTTAAATTGTTTTGGATATATATGCCCAAAAGTGGAATTGCTGGATCATATTTGACAGTTTTATTTTTAATATTTCAAGGAACATTCACAGTATTTCATGCCTGTAATAATTGTATCATAATCCCGTCAACACTGCACAAGAGTTTCAGTTTCTCTATATCCTCACCAACACTTGTTGATGAATATTTTGAATAATTTTAGAGTTACAGAAAAATTGAGCATATAGCATAGAGCTCCCATATGTGCCTTGCCCCCACCCCCCAAAACATTTTTCCTTTGTTATTAACATCTTGCATTAGAGTGGTACATTTGCTACAATTAATGAACCAGTTTTGAATGTTGTTATTATTAACTGAACTCCACAGTTTGCTTTAATATTAATTTTGTGTTGCACTGGTCTGTAGGTCTTGACAAAAGCATAATGTTATGGATTCATCGTTACAGTATCCTACAGAACAGTTTCATCACCCTTAAAAATTCCATGTGCTTCATCTAGTCATCTTCCCCCATATCCCTGAACACTTGGTAACCACTGATTTTTTTTTTTTTGCTGTGTTGATAGTCTTGCCCTTTCTATAATGTCATAGTTGGAATTACACAATATGTGGCTGGTTTCTTTCCAGACTGGTTTCTTTCACTTTTTGGAATATGCATTTAAGGTTCCTCCATGTATTTACATGGCTTGATAGCTCATCTGTTTTTATCGATGAATACTTACTCTCTTGTATCGATATGCTACAGTTTATCATTCATTTGTTGAAGGGTGTCTTGGTTGATTCTAAGTTTGGACAGTTAATAATAAAACAGCTTTAAACATTCATGTGTAGATTTTTATGTAGACAGAGGTTTTCAGCTAATTGAGGAAGTACCAAAGGAGCATGATTGATGGATCTTAGGGTAAGAGTATGTTTAATTTGAAATAACGGACTGCCATGTAGTTTTCTAAAGCGGCTGTCCCATTTTGCATTCTCATCAGCAATGAATGAGTTTGTGTTGTTTGACATACTGGCCTGTGTTTTGGACTTCAGCCATTCTAATGGATGTGTAGTGGTATCTCATTGTTGTAATTTACATATTCCTCATGACAGTGATGTGGAGCATCTTTTCAGATGCTTATTTTCCACCTGTGTGTCTTCCTTGTTGACATGTCTGTTCAGATCTTTTGCCCTTTTAAAATTTTGGTTGTTAATAAGAGTTGTATTAAGAATTCTTTATACGTAGTGAGTAGCAATCCTTAATAAGATACGTGTTTTTTCAAATATTTTCTCCCAGTTTATGGTGTATCTTTTCATTCTCTTAATGATGTCAATCCTTAATTAGATATGTGTTTTTACAGGTATTTTCTCCCAGTCAGGTACATCTTTTCATTCTCTTAATAATGTATTTTGCAGAGCAAAAGTGTTTTCAATTTTAATAAAGTCTGATGCTTTTTTTTCAAGAATCATGCTTTTCATTTTTGTATTTGTATTAAAAACTCATCAGACACAAACCTAGATTTTTCTCCCTATTGAGCACGGAGCCCTGACACAGGGCTTGATCTTACGACCCTGAGATCATGACCTGAACTGAAATCAAAAGTCAGATGCTTAACTGACTGAGCCACCCAGGTGCCCCCATTTATCTTTTGATGGACACTTGGGTTACTTCTAGGTATTAGCTATAATGAGTGGTGTTGCTATTAACATGGGCGTGTAAATTTCTCTTCAGGACTGTGCTTTCAGTCCTTTTTAGTATATGCCCAGAAGTGAAATTGCTGGGTAATATGATCATTTTTAAAAAGATTTTACTTATTTACTTTAATTTTTAATTTTTATTTATTAATTATTTTGTTAACATATAATGTATTATTTACCCCAGGGGTATAGGTTTGTGAATTCATCAGGCTTACACATTTCACAGCACTCACCATAGCACATACCCTCCCCAGTGTCCATAGTATTTATTTATTTTTAGAGAGAGAGAGAATATGTATGTATGCAAGAGCATGCATGGGCGAGGGGCAGAGGGAGAGAGAGTTCCAAGCCAACTTCCCAGTGAACACAGAGCCTGACACAGGGCTTGTTCTCACAACCCTGAGATTACAACCTGAGCCTAACACAGGAGTTGGCTGCTCCACCCAACTGTGCTGCCCAGGTGCCTGGGTGAGATCATTCTATTTTTTAATTTTTTGAGGAACCACCATATTATCTTCCACAGTGACTCTTATCATTTTACCAACAATTTATATAAGGTTTCCAGTTTCTTCAGATCCTCACCGATGCTTTTTTTTGTTGTTCTTGTTTTTACTGTCTTTAATAGTAGCTATCCTAATGAGGTGTAGTATCTCATAGGGGGCTTCCCTAATGATTAGTGGTGGAAAGCATGTTTTCATTTGCTTATTGGCCAGTCATGTATCTTCTTTGGAGAAATACTTATTCAAGTCTTTTGTCCATTTTTGAATTGGGTTTTTTGTTCTTGAGTTTTAGGAATGGTTTATATATTCTGTATATTAATCTCTTATCTGACACAATTTACAGTTATTTCCTGCCATTCCATAGATTCCTTTTTCCTTTTGTTGGCAGTTTCCATTGATGTGCAAAAGTTTTAATTCTCATCATGTCCATTTTGTCCATTTGTTCTTCTGCTACCTGTGCTTTTGGTTTCATATCCAGGAAACCATTCCCAAGTCCAGTGTTTTGAAGGTTTTGTCCTGTGTTTTCTTTTAACTTTATAGTTTTAGATCTTTTGTTTAGGTCTTTGATTCATTCTGAATTAATTTGTGATGTATGAAAATTTGTGGTGTATGAACAATCTGACTTCATTCTTTTGCATGTGAATATTCATTTTTTCTCAACAGCACCTGTTGAAAAGACTGTTCTTTCTTCACTATGTGGGTCTGGGCATCCTTGTAAAAGATATTTGATGTGTATGTTAAAGGTTTATTTTTGGTATTTCATTTCTGTTCCATTGGTCTATATGTCTGTCTTTTTGCCAGTATCATACTGTCTTGATTACTTTTGGTTTGTGTAGTATGTTTTGAACTTAGGAAAGGCCTCCAACTTCATTCTTTTTTAAGATTGTTTTGCTATTAAGGGGTCCCCTGAGATTCCATGTAAATTTTAGTATGGATTTTTCTATTTCTGTAACAAATGTCATTGGGATTTTTAAAGGAATTGCACCCACTCTGTAAATTTGGGTAGTATTGGTATTTTAATAATATTAGTGTTCATTTGTCTGTGAACATGAAATGTGTTTCCATTTATTTCAGTCTTTAATTTGATTCAGCATTATTTTGTACTTTTCATTGTACCTGTCCTTCACCTCCTTGGTTAATTCCTAAGTTAATTTATTCTTTTTGATGCTGTTAAAAATGGAATTGTTTTGGGGCACCTGTGTGGCTCAGTGGGTTAAAGCCTCTGCCTTTGGCTCAGGTCATGATCCCAGAGTCCTGGGATCGAGCCTCGTGTCGGGCTCTCTGCTCTCTGCTCGTCGGGGACCCTGCTTCCCCCTCTCTCTCTGCTTGCCTCTCTGTCTACTTGTGATCTCTGTCAAATAAATAAATACATAAAATCTTTTTAAAACATGGAATTGTTTTATAATTTCCTTCCATGATTGTTCGCTGATGGTACATAGAAATGCTGCTGAGGGTGTCTGGGTGGCTCAGTTGTTTAAGTGTCTGACTCTTGATTTTGGCTCAGGTCATGATCTTGGTTGTAAGAGCCTTGTGTTGGGCTCTGTGCTAGGTGTGGAGCCTGTTTAAGATTCTTTCTCTCCCTCTGCCTCTCCACCACCCCCGTTTTAAAAAAAGGAAAAAAAGAATGTTGATTTTTGTGTGACAGTATCCTGGTACTTTGCTTAATTTGTTAGTCCTAACATTTTTAATGAAATCTTTTGGGTTTTCTATATATAAGGCTGTATTATCTGTGAACAGAGATAATTTTACTTCTTTTCTAATTTGGATTCCTTTCTTTTTCTTGCCTTATTACTCTGGGAAGTACTTAACAGCTCTATTTGTATAGGAGTGTTGACATAGGCATCCTTCCCTTGTTCTCATTTGATTTGAATTTTCTAAGTAGACTCCATGTCCAGCATGGAACCCAATCACAGGGCTTGAATTCATGACCCTGAGATCAAGGAATAAGTTGAGACCAAGAGTCAGGCGCTTATTGACTGAGCTACCCTGGCACCAGGCACACCTCCCCCATCCTCCATTGTGATTTTAGAGGGAAAGCTTTCAGTCTTAAACTATTGAGTATGATGTTGGTTGTGGCTTTTCATATATGGCTTTTTAAATTATGTTGAGATAGTTTTATTCCTAGTTTGTTGAGTGTTTTGTTTTGTTTTGTTTTTGTCATGAAAGTGTGCTGAACTTTGTCAAGTTCTTTCACTGCATCAGTTGAAATGGTTTTGCAGTTTTCTCCCTTTATTCTCTCAATGAGGTGCCCTATATTGATTGGTTTTCTTGTGTTGAACCATCCTTGCATTCAAGGAATAAATCTCACTTGGTTGTGGTATACAATCTGTAATACACTGCTGAATTTGATTTACTAGTATTATGTTGAGGGTTTCTACAGAAGTGTTTATAAGAGATACTGGTCTGTAGTTTTCTTACAGTGTTTGTGTATGGCTTTGGTATGGGGCATGCTGGCCTTGATAAGTTACAGAGTATTTTGTCTCCAATTTTTGGAAATGTTTTAGAAGGTTTTATGTTAATTCTTTAAATGTTTGGCAGGATTCACTAGTAAAGCTATCATGTCCAGGGTTTTTCTGTGTATGAGGGATTTTTATTTTTTATTTTTAGAAAAGATTTATGTATTTATTTTAGAGGGAGAACACTTGTGGGCAAGGGGAAGGGCAGAGGAAGAAGGAGAGGAGTGGACTTTCTGCTTAGTGGGGAGTCCAAAGATGCAGGGCTCAATCTCATGACCCTGAGATCATGACTTGAGTCTAAATGAGGAATCAGATGCTTAACCAACTAAGCCATCCAGGCACGCCTGTATGAAGGATTTTTGATTACCGAATTAACCTATATTAGGTCTTTTCTGAGTTTCTTTTTCTTCATCATTCAGTCCTTTTTTTTAAAAAATATTTTATTTACTTATTCGACAGACAGAGATCACAAGTAGGCAGAGAGGCAGGCAGAGAGAGAGGAGGAAGCAGGCTCCCCGCTCAGCAGAGAGTCCGATGTGGGGCTCGATCCCAGGACCCTGATATCATGACCTGAGCCGAAGGCAGAGGTTCTAACCCACTGAGCCACCCAGGTGCCCCTCATCATTCAGTCTTGTTAGGTTTTGTGCTTCTGAGTTATCCAATTTGTTGGTGTGCATTTGTTCACAGTATGCCTCCAGTCCTTTTATTTCTGTAGAATTGGTTGTAATGCCTCCACTTTCATTTCTGATTTTGATATTTGTGTCTTTCTTTTTTTCTTAGTGGACCCAGCTAACATTTTGTCAATTTTGTTGATGCTTTAGGTAAATCATGTTTTGGTTTTGTTGATTTTTCTGTTTGTTGTTGTTGTTGTTGTTGCTGTTGTTGGTTTATTCCTAGATAGTTTTGTTTTTTGATGCCATTGTAAATACGTTTTTTGTGGTTACTTTTTTTTTTTTTAAGATTTTATTTGTTTATTTTGACCGAGAAGGAGCAGAAGTAAGGGTAGGGCAGAGGGAGAAGGAGAAGCAGGCTCCCTGCTGAGGAAGGAGCTGGATGTGGGGCTCCATCCTAGGACTCTGGGATTATGACATGAGCCAAAGGCAGAGGCTTAATTTACTGAGCCACCTAGGCTCCCCTACCTTTTTTTTTTTTTTTGCATTTACTTTTTAAAGTGTTTATTTGTTGAGATGATGCTACTAATGGTGCATTATGACCTGTAAAAATAGCTCAGAATTCATTGTCAATGAACCTTTATTAAACATTGTTTCTTGCCACCTCCTGACATCTCCAGGAGAAGAATAAGGCACAAACAAGTCAGCTGCAAGAGAATGTGAGCCAGGGACAGCAGTCTCTTATTTAATTGTGTGTGTGTTTTTTAAAATCACTGTCAGACATAACCTTTACCTTTTAAGTCAGAGTATCTATATAGATACTACGTGATGTGAGGTCATAAGGCCACATCCAACAGTCATGATATATCTGTTATTTTCTTTTTACCCTAATCTCCACATAGTTTGGGTTAGGATATGTCCTTTAAAAAGTATTTTCTTGATGAACTCTCACCTTTTTTTGTCTTTTGTGTTTGTGAATTATCTCCCTTCAACTCCTGTTCAAACGCTGTTGTGGGATTCTTGCTTTTTAAATATAGTAGGTGCTTGTTTAATGTACTAAATTCTGTATGGATGGATGGTTTTTAGTATGAAAATGCCAAGACAAGAAGTGAAAATGAATTCTCACAATAGAGTAAGATTCTAGTGCCAGCTTTAGTATAAGCACATAGACAACAGTGTAAGCTTCTAATAGGAAACATTACCACTTTTACCACTTTTTTTTAGATTTTTTTTGTTTTTTTTTTAATCAGAGAGAGAGTGGGAGCGAGCACAGGCAGACAGAATGGCAGGCAGAGGCAGAGGGAGAAGCAGGCTCCCTGCTGAGCAAGGAGCCCGAAGCGGGACTCCATCTCAGGACGCTGGGATCATGACCTGAGCCGAAGGCAGCCGCTTAACCAACTGAGCCACCCAGGCGTCCCACCACTTTTTTTTTTTTTTTTTTAAATCCTTTAGAAGGCCTTATTACTTTCACTTAGTTTCAGTGCCTTTCTCATTGGAAAAATCACTGATTACTGCTTTTTTTAAAAAAAAGATTTTATTTATTTAATAGAGAAAAAAGCAGAGGGAGAGGGAGAAACAGACTCCCTGTTGAGTAGGGAGCCTAATGCAGGACTGGATCCTAGGACCCCAGGGATCATGATCTGAGTGGAAGGCAGACACTTAACTGACTGAGCCACCTTGATGACTGCTTTTTAAGAAGCAGAATTAAATGAGCTTCTTTCATCTTTTTCCATTGCTAATTATAGTATGCTTATAAGATCTGGAAATTGGAGTCACATGTTTGTTTTTTTTTTTAAAGATTTTATTTATTTGACAGAGATCACAAGTAGGCAGAGAAGCAGGCAGAGAGAGAGGAGGAAGCAGGCCTCCTGCTGAGCAGAGAGCCCAACGCGGGGCTCAATCCCAGGACCCTGGGATTGTGACCTGAGCCGAAGGCAGAGGCTTTAACCCACTGAGCCACCCAGGTGCTCCTGGAGTCACATAATGTTTTTAGTATGTGATAATGGTTTTTGCCCTTTTTTTTTCTTTCTTTTTTTCTAGTCACTACAAGGATGGTTCTAGGGACGCTTGGGTGGTTCAGTCAGTTAAGCATTTGCATTTGGCTTGGGTCATGATCCTGGGTCTTGGGATCGAGCCCCACATTGGGCTCCCTGCTTGGCAAAGAGCCTGTTTCTCCCTCTCTTTCTGCCCTGCCCCCCATATTCTCTTTCTTGCTCTCTATCTCAAATAAATGAATAAAATCTTTAAAAAAAATGGTTTTATATCTGCAAATTAATAAACATGATGCATTCCTTTAACATAATGAAGGGTAAAACCATAAGATCATCTCAGTAGATGCAGTAAAAGCATTTGACAAAATTCAGCATCCTTTTTTTTTTTTTAAATCTTATTTATTTATTTATTTGACAGAGAGAGAGAGAGAGAGAGATCACAAGTAGGCAGAGAGGCAGACAGAGAGAGAGGAAGGGAAGCAGGCTCCCCGCTGAGCATAGAGCCTGAGCATAGAGCCTGATGCGGGGCTCGATCTCAGGACCCTGGGATCATGTCCTGAGCCGAAGGCAGAGGCTTTAACCCATTGAGCCATCCAGATGCCGCTTCAGCATCCTTTCATGATAAAAACTCAACAAAGTGTGTTTAGAGGCAACATACCTCAACATGATAAAGGTCATATATGACAAGTCCACAGCTAATATACTTAAGGGAGAAAAAGCTAAAAGCTTTCTTTTAAGATCAGGAACAAGACATGGGTGTTCACGTGTCACTTTTATTCAACTTAGAACTGAAAGTCTTAAACTTATCAACCAGACCAGAGAGGGATAAAAATTATCCAGATTGGTAACGAAAAAGTAAAATTGCCACTGTTTGCAGATGGCATGGTACTATATATAGAAAATCCTAAAGACTCTACCAAAAAACTATTAGAACGAATAAATTCAGTAAAGCCACAGGATACAAAATTAATATACAGAATTCTCTTGAATTTATATAAACTGATAACAAAGTGGTAGAATGAGAAATTAAGAAAACAATGTTTACATTTGCACTAGAAAGAGTGAAATACCTAGGAATAAATTTAATCATGGAGATGAGAGAACTGTATTTTGAGAATGAGAAAGCATTGATAAAAGAAACTGAACGGGGGCTGCCAGGGTGGCCCAGTGTATTAAGCCTCTGCCTTCAATGCCTCCCTCTCTGCCTACTTGTGATCTCTCCCTCCCTCTGTCAAATAAATAAATAAAATCCTAAAAAAAAAAAAAATTGAAGACGACACAAACAAATGAGAAGTTATACCATGTTTGTGGATTGGAAGAATTAATATTGTCAAAATCTGGGGCACCTGGGTGGCTCAGTGGGTTAAAGCCTCTGCCTTCGGCTCGGGTCGTGATCCCAGGGTCCTGGGATCGAGCCCCGCATCGGGCTCTCTGCTCAGCGGGGAGCCTGCTTCCCCCCTCTCTCTCTGCCTGCCTCTCTGCCTACTTGTGATCTCTGTCAAATAAATAAATAAAATATTTTTAAAAAATCGTCAAAATCTCCATACTAATCAAATTCTATAGATTGAGTGCAATCCCTATTAAAATATCAATAGTGTATTTAACAGAACTAGAGCAAATAATGGTAAAATTTGTATGGATCCAAAAAAGACCCCAAATGGGTCAAAGCAATCTTGAAAAAGAAGTACACAACTGGAGGTATTGGCAGTCCCAGATTTCAAGATACACTGCAAATCTATTAATGACAACAGTGTGGTGCTAGCATAAAAATAGACACATAAATCTACAGGATAGAGAACCCGAAAATAAACCCATGCTTATGTGGTAAATTAATTTATGGTAATGGAGGCAAGAGTATACAATAGAGGAAAGACAGCCTCTTCAATAACTGGTATTGGGGAAACCGGACAGCTGCATGCAAAAGAATGAAAGGAGATCACTTTCTTACACCATACACAAAATAAACTCAAAATGGATTAAAGACGTAAATGTGAGACCTGAAACCATAAAACGCCTGAAATAAAATATAGGCAATAATGTCTTGGACACTGATCTTAGCAACATTTTTCTAAATATGTCCGTTCAGGTAAGGGAGACAAAAGTAAAAATAAACTATTGGGACTACACCAAAATGAAAACCTTCTGCACAGTGAAGGAGACAGTCAACAAAATGAAAAGACATCCTACTGAATGGGAGAAGATATTTGCAAATGATATTTGCAAATGATAATGTCATATAAAGAACTTAATACAACTGAACACCAAAAAAATAAATAAAAATAATAACAGTCTGGTTTAAAAATGGGCAGAGGACTTGAATAGACATTTTTCCAAAGAAGACATATGGATGACCAAGAGACATGTGAAAAGATGTTCACATTATTAATCAGGGGGATGCATAACAAAATCGTAGTGACTTTTCACCTTGGACCTGTCAGAATGGCTGATATAAAAAAGACCAGAAATAACAAGTGTTGGTGAGGATGTGGAGAAAAGGGAACCCTTTTGCAGCATTGGTGGAAATGTGTAAATTGATGCAACCACTGTAGAGAACAAGATGGAAATTCCTCAAACAATTAGAAATAGACATACCATATAGTCAATAATTCCACTAGTGGGTATTTACCCACAGATGATGGAAATGCTAATTTGGAAAAATTTATGCACCCCTATGTTTGTTGTAACATTATTTACAATAGCCAATTTATAGAAGCAACCTAAGTATCCACTGATAGTTGAACAGATAAAAATGATGGAATATTACACAGTGGAATATTTCTCAGGCATAAAAAGAATGAGATCTTGCCATTTGCAACAACATTGATACACTTAGAAGGTATTATGCTAAGTGAAGTAAGCCAAAGAAAGACAAATACTATATGATCTCACTTTTTTTTTTTTTAAAGATTTTTTATTTATTTATTTGACAGAGATCACAAGTAGGCAGAGAGGCAGGCAGAGAGAGAAGGGAAGCAGGCTCCCTGCCGAGCAGAGAGCCCGATGCGGGGCTCGATCCCAGAACCCTGACCATGACCCGAGCCGAAGGCAGAGGCTTTAACCCACTGAGCCACCCAGGCGCCCCATGATCTCACTTTTATTTGAAATCTAGACAAAATTGAACAAACAAAAAAAAAAAACAGAAAAAGTCATAAATGCTACTTTTAAGGTATTAGACTGTTAGATTCTGAATAGTTACCATTCTTCCCAGGCATTTTTGTTTGTTTGTTTTGAAATTTGCATTTGGAAGTGTTATGTAGCTGTCAAACATCTCAGGTGTTAAGGAGTTATAGGTGATCTCTTTTGTTCTTTTTATTTCAGAGAGACCGAGTGAGCAGTGGTGGGGGGGGTGGGCAGGCAGTGGAAGAGGGAGAGAAAGAATCTTTTTTTTTTTTTAAGATTTTATTTATTTAACACAGAGATCACAAGTAGGCAGAGAGGGAGGCAGAGAGAGAGAGGGGGAAGCAGGCTCCCCGCTGAGCAGAGAGCTGGATGCGGGACTCGATCCCAGGACCCTGAGATCATGACCTGAGCCGAAGGCAGCGGCTTAACCCACTGAGCCACCCAGGTGCCCGAGAGAAAGAATCTTAAGCTGGGCTAGGTCTCACAACCCTGAGATCATGACGTGAGCTGAAAATCAAGAGTCCGACTCTTAGCTTAATGGACCAAGCCACCCTGGAGCCCCTCTTTTTTTTTTTTTTTTGACAGAGATCACAAGTAGGCAGAGAGGCAAGCAGAGAGTGGTGGGTCGAAGCAGGCTCCCCACTGAGCAGAGAGCTGGATGTGGGACTCGATCCCAGGACACTGAGATCATGACCTGAGCTAAAGGCAGAGGCTTAACCCACCGAGCCACGTAGGTGCCCCGCCTTTTTTCTATTAAGGGTAATAGAGGGACACCTGGGTGGCTTGGTCAGTTAAGCTTCTGCCTTCTGCTCAGCTCCTGATCTCAGGGTCCTGTGATCTAGCCTTAGTCAGGCTTCCTACTTAGCAGGAAGCCTGCTTCTCCCTCTCCATCCACTCCTCTCCTCTGCTTGTGCTTGTGCACTCGCACACACACACTCTCTCTTTCAAATAAATCTTAAAGGATAATAGAGAAGAGCTTGTTTTGATGGCAGTGAACATTTATTAAACATTAAATATCATGTTTTTATTAATCAGTTTGATTTAGCCGGTCTCCTGGCTCTTTGTATTAAAGAAATGAAGAGATCTTTACTTAATGGGTTAAATTATTCAGCTGAATTTATTTGTTCTGATTCCATTAATCGTAATTTAGGTTATTAAGTAACTTCCTTTTTCTTAATCAACAAATATACCTGTGGGTTATCTCAGCAAAAGCATTCTCCCCCATGTGGAAGTTAATTTTACTGTAATTACATGCATAATGGCAATTGTCTACATTACTCTTTAGTTCGGTAAAGAGGCCTGACATGATAGGAGAGGCCAAGAAAAGATAGGGTTGCCTCTCACAGAAATGAGGCAATTAAAAAGAAAAAATTTCCTCTCACAATAGAAAAAGACAACAGAAAGTAATGAGTTCTTTGAAAATATTGTGGCTTTACTTAAACTATTTGCAATACTGTGGTGTTATTGTTTCAAGAATTGAAAGAATTTGGAGTGGGTGCATAGAATAGAAAAGATGATAAATTTTTAAGTATTTCATAGAGAAAGTGCTTTTGAGGTATTATTACTGTTTTTTGAAACAACCAGTATCTCATTTTGGGAAAAATCTTTATCTGTTCATGAAAATAATATTTTTTAGTTCTTTGTGACTTACGTTAGGAAGTGGGTTCAGTTTTCATGTATAAAATTTTCTTTTATGATTATGTAAAAGTTATTAATATTGAGACTTTAAAATTATAAGCAAATAAATTGACTTACAGTTCTGTTTATTTTAAAAATAATTGTGTTACCTAAAAAAGTTTGGTTGACTGTTTCTATGTGTTACAGAACTTGCTGTCATGTTTTCTTATTTTTGGTTTCCTGTGTATCATTAGGAAAAAATGAAAATAAATGAATCTTTTATATTTTTAGGCCCGGATAGCATTTTTGCAAGGAGAGAGAAAAGGTCAAGAAAACTTGAAGAAAGATTTAGTAAGAAGAATAAAGATGTTAGAGTACGCATTAAAACAAGAAAGGTTTGTGTGCCTCATTTTCTTATATGTATAATATAAAGTAGAACAGTATTCTTTTTTGTAGTAGTGTACAGTGTATTTATGAGCTCTTTGAAAGATATGAAACCCTGCCCAAAATATAAGATGAATGGGAAAATAAAAGATTTAAATCTTTATTTTTTAAAAGATTTTATTTATTTATTTGATGGAGGAAGCGGTGGGGGAGGAGAAGTAGACTCCCTGCTAAGCAGGGAGCCTGATGTGGGGCTCCATCCCAGGACCCCAGGATAACTGACTGAGCCGCCCAGGTGCTCCAAGATTTAAATCTTTAAAATTGAAATAATATCTTGTTATGGAATCTAGGTTTAGGGGTTTTTGTTTCTTTAAAGATCAGGAAAAATTTATCTTTACTCAGGTGTTTATGTTAATTGGGTAATTTACATTTTTTTCTTTAACAGCAGCGCACCTTTTTTCCTAACTTCCTTTGCAAGTAAAGCTTAAAAACAGACAATTCATATTATGTTTCATTTGTTATCAGAGAAATATATGCCAGTATTAACTGTGTGGAAAAGGAGAAAGTATTTTCTTTCAACAATTTATTATTGAATTTTCAGGGCAAAATATCACAAATTAAAATATGGCACAGAACTGAACCAAGGTGATTTGAAAATGCCAACCTTTGAATCAGGTAAACTTGATTCTTCCATTAACCTTCTCCTGACCTAATTCAAGAAAAATTGGTTTAAGCTCATTTTTATGTAACAGACATATTTTCTTCACTCTCATTTTGCTTTGATAGCATTGGTTAGTCAGATCGTTGACTACTGTAATATTATCTAGTGTTTTGGGGGAAACAATAAATGAATAAAGTAAGTAGCTTTATCTAAATCTCAGTCCTGAGGTTATTTATCCTGTTTTCCTTGTGCTGAAACTTATGTAAAATTGTGGGTACATTTTTGGAATTAACTAGAAGTGAAAGGTAATGAAGCAGTTCCTTCTGTGCTTGTAGGTAATCCTTATCCCATATGAGCTGAATTTTTTATTATTACAAAGTTCTTTTTATGTAGAGAAGCTGTGATTAACAGTTTAATTCTGAAAATTGGAAATTTGATTAAATTTGAAAATCTGATAGGCAGCCAAATAAGGGTTAAAAGAAGGAAAAAAAATCTGCTTCATCTTGCACTAAATTTCTATAATATCGTTCGTGCTGATACATAGTTTTAAATCTCTAGGGATACTTACTGAGAGCTTGACTCACTTCAGATTATAGTATTTTTTTAAGGTTTATTTACTTACTTGAGAGACAGAGAGTGGGGAGAGGAGCGAGAAGGAGAGAAACAAACCACCCACTGAGTATGGTGCCCAGCATGGGGCTCCATTTCATGACCCTGAGATTATAACAGGAGCAGAAATCAAGAGTTGGATGCTTAACTGACTGAGCCAGCCACCTAGGCACCCCTGTATTATTTATTAAACTTTCTCTTAATGCATATACTTTTATTCTAGAATAAAATATGACTTTTTAATTGTAGTAGAAACTATTTTCTGATTTAAGTTTTAGTTCTCAAACAAGTTGATTATATGAAGTGTTACGATATTGACTTAAAGTTAACTGATACAGACTCAGAATTAAGTTATTCAGTAGTTTTATATATGTTTCCTAAGTGCTGATCTTGAATGCTTAAGTAAATACTAAATACAGCCTTTAAATTTTGAAAGCATTCAACCCAGCACAATTCTGGTAGTTAAAAACATTTAGTTTTTGGCATTTCATTTCAACGCCTAGTATTTTGGTTTGTGAATCTCTGGTAGAGTTTATGTACTCCTGGGTTTTCCCGATGTTAAAACAAGGCGAGGGGCATACCTGAGTTGTATAAGTTATTGGGATAAACACATTTAAAATGAGTGACCCACAGTAAATACTCAATAGTTGTTCATTTACTTCTGTTCTTTATAAAATATTTAGTTATATTTTGTGGGAATTATCCCTGGGAGGACTTCGGCAATATTTTATCAAGACTTGAAATAATACATATGAAATTGTTCTGGTTTTGTGTGTGTGTGTTAATTTTTAGAAGAAACCAAAGACACAGAAGCTCCCACAGCACCTCAGAATAGCCAGTTAACATGGAAGCAAGGCAGACAGCTGTTAAGACAGTAAGTAATGGTTCATTTTCAGCTTTCTTTAAGGATCTAGGTATGAAAGTACTTATATTCAATCACTTGCAAGTGAGAAATTGTTTGGTGATAATAGGACAGCGTGTAGAGTTTTCAAATTGCTTTCTTGCTTTATTAGACTATTGGATCTTTTTAAAGTTTGTCTCTGAATGTTCCTTTGAACACTACTCAGGATGATGTTTTCTTATTTGTGGGGTAGAATGTCAAAACTGGATGACTGGAAGGCAAGAATAAAAACAATATAGAGTTCATACTTGAGGATACACTCATTCCCATCAGTGCAGAATTCACAAACTTGGGTTTAAGTAGGAGTATTACTGGTTTATAGAGGAATTCAACCAGTTATCTGAAACCTTTCATAAGTGGCTTGCCAAATCCTACTTTTTACTTGAATATTTGAGGAACATTTTGATGTTTGAATTCTTTGCTATATTAGAAGTAATTGTGTGGCATATCTTATTATCTTTATTTGGTTTTGGCCATATGTTTTTAAAGCTTTGGTTCCTTTGTACTACTAATATCCTGGGTAATTTACAATTATTCAAACTTCTCAACTATATAGATGTTTAACTTCACTTCAGTAGCTCAGTGAAATGTGGTCAGAACCTTCATCTTGTTATTACCTGGAACTACTTTACTCTGGAATATTCCATGATCCAACACTTGTCTTATATTCTACCTTTCCCACCCTAGTTCCCATGTTGTTTGCCCTCTGACCTTACCTTGATTCTTACCTTAGATTCTTGACTACTTTAATTTTCCCCTTTGGCTCCTTTAGCTCTGGTTGGTTTTCTTTTGTTTATTTGTTGATGTGGGCTTTTCTTATTTTTATTTTTACCTAGTCCAGCTTAGACCAATCATCTATCTATCACCATTTTGCTAGTACCCCTAGCTTTCTTGGTGCCCTCTCTTACCCCTCTCCCACCAGTCATTTTACTATACCCGCAATATCCCACCCCCAGTTCAGTCTTGCTTTCTGCTTCTTCTGTTTCTAATTAAATCTTGGAGAGAAATTACAGAGTCCTCTGAATGCCCTTACATATTCTTAATTTCCTGTACAAACATTGTAGAGAGCCTTTCTCCATAACCCTGGCCATGTCTTGCTCCCAATACCTTCAATAGATAATCTAAACTTTTACCATATCTCAACCCATTCTCCCTTACTTATTAGAGCACCTCAAGTTCTACATCACTGAAAATATGAAGGCTGTCAGGTGAGAACTCTCTTAACTTTATGCTTTCCTTTCTGTAGATGTATTTAAACCTCAAATTTATCACTTTAGTTTCTGATGTTTCATTCAAACTCTTGAAACTACCAGTCCAAACTCAAACAAGCTTTAGTAAAACAGATTAGTCTTTGGAAGGATGCTAGAGTAGCTAGCAGAATTGAGGAAAGTGCTGGATAACTAAGTATCCAGAAGACAAGAGCTGACATATATATATATATGTATGTATGTGTGTGTGTGTGT
>ML111555.1:89515-122086 GCA_003697995.1 Taxidea taxus jeffersonii
TTAGCTTCAGTTTTATTTCTTGCTGTGTTAGTAGTAGTGCCTAACCAATTTCCCTATTGTTGGCTTTCACCTAAAAATCTTTCGTTCTTTGCCAGTAGTGTCTAAGACTCATTTTAACATCCTTCCTTAGCCTGTCAAATACTTCAAGAAGAAATTCTTCATCACACAAAGCCATTCATGACCCATTATGTATTATGTCATTTCTTCTTTTCAGATCTCACCCTGGATCCTAAATCAGATATAAAGAAAGTTTCAGTACCAGATTTTAGGTCCTAGAAGAACTAATCTGTGCATCATCCTCTGTCTAAGAACCCAGGTTTAAACTTAGAATGTTACAGTACTGAGGTTTAGTTCTACTCATTCTTTACCACTTTGTGGACTTTTTTTTTTTTTTTTTAATATTGCATCAACTTCTAAAGCTTTTTAAGGTTCTTGGGCTTTTTAGGTTTCACGATAATTGTCCCTTAATTAGTGTTAGCATACTATGTGCTTTCTTAATTAAATTTTGGTTTATAATTGGCGTTGTTCTCTTAGAATTGGAACTAGTCTATAGAGAAGAAGGTTTTGTGGCAAAGGAAGATTATATTTTAGAGGGTTATGGGTTTTTCTGAAGCTCCTTGATACGATTTTGAGTTAACAAGTTTGTAGCTCTTAATATATGAGATTTAATATTTTAAATTTTCTCTTATAGATATCTTCAGGAAGTAGGTTACACAGATACAATATTAGATGTACGGTCTCAGCGGGTAAGGTCATTACTTGGACTGTCCAATTCAGAACCAAATGGATCAGTAGAAACAAAGAACTTAGAACAGATCCTGAATGGAGGTGAATCTCCTAAGCAAAAAGGACAAGAAATCAAAAGGTATGATCTGTACTTATAGGTTAACATTGGTTATATAATGGATACTATGAATCTCTTTAACATGTTACTATTGTTAATTTTTAAAGCAGGTAGAGTTCAGATTTAATGACTTTTTCCCTCCTGCATGGTACCATGGGCAAATTTAAATTGATCTCTCTTAAGTTTTGATACCAAGAAATTGGCTATAGTTCTGAAATAGGTGCAGAATTTAAATTTCAATTTAAGAGTAATTTCATGTAGTTCAGAGCTACTTTAACATCCTGATTTAAATTTTTGATAGGGCATTTTCAATAAATTATAATGGTTCTCTAGCTAAAGTAGCAATGCTCATTTACACACAAGTATGAAAGAAACAAGGTTTTGTGTTATGTTTGCTGTCAGAAAGCCATCAGTTAATACTTTTAAAAATTTAATGTCTTTACTGAGATAAAATTCACATACTGTACATTTCTGCCATTTAAAGTATGTAGTTTATTTTTAGGATATTCAGAGTCTCTCAGCCATCACCACAAGCTTAGTTTTGAAAATATTCATCATTCCCAAAAGGAACCCCAAACTCATTGGCCAACACTCCCCATTCTGCTCTGCACTCATTTCACTACCAACCCTAGGCAACCACTAATCTGCTTTGTATCTATAGATTCCCTATTCTGAACATTTCATATAAATGGTTATTTTACGAGTGGCTTCTTTACCTTAGTATAATGTTTTTTAAGCTTCATCCATGTGGCAGTAATTCATTCCTTTTTATTGCCAAGTAATACTCTGTTCTATGGATATATCACATTTTGTTTATCCATTCCTTGTCAAGGAAGTTCCAAACTCTTTTCCAAAGTGGGTAAACTATTTTATATTCCCACCAGAAATTTCTTCAACCTTTGATGTTTTTTGTCTATCAGACGTACCTTCGGTTAATACAGACTTGATAAATGCAAGGTGTTAATAAGTAGATAGAATTTTTTTTTTAAACTACTAGATGTCACCTTGAAAATATAGGTTGGAAGGACATAGAAAAGAAAAAGAGAATGGAAAGAAGCAAAATGAGTTCCTTGAGTTCCTTTAGAGCTTAAGAAATGAATAATATGTATTGTTTATAAACTAGCATTATTTCATACCTTCGCTGTATTTCATGACATTATGCTTTTGTTTAAAACATGTACTAAAAATTTCAAGTTAACCTAAATCTTTGCTTTAGGGGTTTTATTTCCGAGAAATAAGGTCTCTTCAATAACATTTGATATCAAATAGAGCTCTTACTTTCTTTATTCTGGATTTCAGGAAGCACAGAATATTTTTGTGGTATAAGAGAAAAAGCAAAAGTATTGTGCATTTTTAAGCTTGTTAGCTAATCAGGCTGAGTACTTCATAGAATTTATAAATATTTAGAGGAATGCAGTTTAGCACACCTGAATCTGAAAGAAATTCCACACCAGACTTAATCTTCTTGTAAAGCTCCTTGCCTTTGCAAGATAAAGACTTTAATAGGTTTCTTTTCTATTGTGTTTAAAAAAAAAAACCACATAACATGAGATCTATCCTCTTCACAATTTTTAAAGTGTATAGGGCAGTATTGTTAACCATAAGCACAATGTTGTAGAGTACACCTCTAGAACTTTTTCATCTTTCATGACTTTATTGAATAGCAACTCCCTGTTTCCTCCTCCTACCAGCCCCTGGCAACCACCATTCAACTTTCTGTTTCTATGAGTGACTGCTTTAAGTACTTCATGTAAGTGGAATCATATAGTGTTTGTCCTTTTTTGACCGCCTTATTTCACTTAGCATAATGTCATGAAGGTTCAGCGTGTTGTAGCATATGACAAGATTTCCTTCTTTTTTGGCTAAATAATATTCCATTGTATGTATATACCACATTTTCTTGATCCATTCATGTGTCCACAGATGTTTAGGTAATAGTTGTTCTTAATCAAGGCTGACTTCCATCTTAATGAGTATACTTACATATTCTGAATCTGCACTAATGCAGGTATGTGTGGTTCAGCTATTATTTGGGCCTTTGGAAACTAGGAATGAGAAAAATGATCTAACATGTTAAGATTTTAGTAGAAGGATATTTATCACATTCTTATTTATAATAGTAAAAAATTAGAAGCAATCTTAGTGTTTAACAGAGCAGTGGCAAATTTTAGATCGTATTATTAGAGGTTTAATGGTTTAGAATGTGAATTCTGAGGACTGACTAGGTTTAAATTGTGACTTTGCCACTTACTAGTTATGACTTTGGGCAAGGTACTTAACCTTCCTGTGCCTCAGTTTCCTCACTGGTAAAATAGTGATGATAGGGTTAATGTGAAGCATTTAGAACATAGTAAGTGCTGGCTGTGATGGACTACTGTGTATCCTATTGAAATGTGACCCTACCAGGGTAATGTTTACTAGATTCTGCTGAGTGAATGTCACTCTTGTATTTGTTGGTTTATTGGGGAGGGGGGTGTTTTGAATGCACAGTGCGTCATGTCACAAAGCATCTACTTTATGAGGATTCAAGGAGGACAGAGTTCTCTTAGATCTTGTGACTGGAAAATCTTTGCTGCTTCTTAATAATTGGTTTGATTTACTTGTGAACCTCCAGTAGTTTCTCTGTTTCTCTTTTTACTCTGTTTGGATTCTTGCCATATTTGTGCCCTGCAGACATGCTCCCTCACCCTCCACTGACTCTTAGCCTTTTACTTACCAACCTTGCCCTTGTCTTCCATTTTATTTTCTCTTCATCTGGACATTTTAATTTTGTTTTTTAAAGATTTTATTTATTTATTTGAGAGAGAGAGAGTGAGAAGGAGCATGAGAGGGGAGAAGGTCAGAGGGAGAAGCAGACTCCCCGTGGAGCTGGGAGCCTGATGCGGGACTTGATCTTGGGACTCTGGGATCATGACCTGAGCCAAAAGCAGTTGCTTAACCAAATGAGCCACCTTAATTTTCTTATTCTGTTGATTTTCTTTTTACAGTGAGAGAGGATAGTAAATACATAGTTGGCAATAAAAAAAAAAACCTGTCACAAAATCCATAGACAAAGACTTTTGCTTAAGCATCATGGATTTTAAAAGCCACATTCTAGTTATGTGCCTTCTGGAACCTCTGTTAAAATTATAGTTAAAGACTTTTTTAAAACGCATTAACGCAGAAGAACAAAAAAAAATGAATATGTAGAAAGAATGCAAAGATGTACCATACATCTGGGTAGGGTGAGTTTAACAATTTGAAAAGTTGGCAAGAGTATGGAGGATATACTGTTCATCAGATAGCATTTAACAGTTTGGGAAGCTGGAAAGAAAATGCAGGAATATCACATGCCTTATATCTAGGGACATTCAGGAGCAATAATAAAAGGAACAAGCCAATTAAGGTCTTAAAATGCCAGTAAAGCTCTACAGGCTAAGGAATTAGAATTCTCATCTGGATTGGGTTTAGAGGGGGTTATGATTGGAGTATTGGTTTAAAGTTTATGTAAGAGGTAGTTAGAATCTCAGATCTCTTTTATCTGAGGTGTAGCAAGCTAAACACCCCTCCACCTGTGGTGGTATATTTTCCAGTGAAGTTCCATGATTTCTGATTTCTTAAGATATAAAGCAACTTTAGGATAGAATCTACTTAACTGGAAACAGGAGGATTATCTGAATCTCCAGCTGAGCAGTGAGACTCCTGTTTTCTTCTAGTATTTGGCTTCTGGTATATTGGCAGTGGGTCTTACATCCCTTCCAGGCAGAATGTTGAAATTTATCACATAAATAGGAAAGACTTAATGATACTGACATTTGGGATCTGCCGGTGAAATGGTGAGGCTCTATCCTTTCATGCAGAAGTGAAGCCAGTCACTTTGGCAAACCTCACCCATGTACTCAGTACATACAGTTAGCTTTTTGGTGCCTCACTCTTAAAGGTGAACATTTCAGGAGAGACTTTACTACAGAAATTGGAAACCAGAGAACTAAAGAAAAAGGGAACTCAAAACAAGGAGCAGATTTTCAAAACTATAATTACTCTTCTGAAAAGATTGAGAGAAGGGGGCGCCTGGGTGGCTCAGTGGGTTAAGCCGCTGCCTTTGGCTCAGGTCATGATCTCAGGGTCCTGGGATCGAGTCCCGCATCGGGCTCTCTGCTGAGCAGGGAGCCTGCTTCCCTCTCTCTATTTCTCTCTCTCTGCCTGCCTCTCTGCTACTTGTGATCTCTCTCTGTCAAATAAATAAATAAAATCTTTAAAAAAAAAAAAAAGATTGAGAGAAGATAATACTTCTACAAAACAAGTGGGATGTTATTTAGTGATGGACATTAAGGAGGGCATGGGGTATAATGAACACTGGGTATTATATAAGACTGATGAATCACTGAACTCTACTTCTGAAATTAACAATATACTATATGTTAATTAATTGAACTTAAATTTAAAAAGCTCTAAGAAAAGGTTCAATCAGAAATGAAAAAGCTTTTAGAGATTAAAAGGTGTGATAGAAATAATTTCCATATAAAACTTGGAGGATAAGATTGAAGAATCACCCCCCCACCTCCACCCTCTGAAAAGAGAAAAGGGGAAAGAAGAAATAGGACTGAAAAGAGGTAAATTCAAAGATCAGTAGGGCCAACATCTGACTAGGAGTTCCAGAGAGAACAGGTAAAATGGTCTTGAAAAAATTATTAAATTAGTAACAAAAGAAAATTTTCTGGAATAAATTTATAGGTTGTTAATTTTCAAGACTGTTTCCATATTGAAAAGATTCGTCCCAGTTACACGATAAAATTAGTAAAAAATACAAAGGCCATCATCACGGATGCTAAAAAGAAGCATCTCAAAAGAAACAGTATGTTAGCATGCAAGTAGGGTAAAGTCTCAGACCTTTCATAGTCTGTGGTGGCTTTAATTTTCATTTTCCTAAAGAGTAATGATGTTGACCATCAGTTTATGCCATCTATACATCTTTTAATACAGTGTCTGTTTGAATAATGTTCCCATTTTTTATTGTTTTTATTTGTTACTGTTATTAAGTGTTCTTTATGTATTATGGACACAGGTTGTCTTTATAAAATATATGACTTGCAAATATTCTCTCCCAGTCTGTATGCTTTTCTTTAAGTTCCCCTAACACTGTCTTTTGAAGAACAAAGTTTTTAATATTGGAAATTCTGATTCATTTTCTTTTATGGATTGTGTTCTATTTGTCTTTTATTTTTATTTTTTTTAAGATTTTATTTATTTATTTGTAGAGAGAGCGAGCGAGCACAGGCAGACAGAGTGGCAGGCAGAGGCAGAGGGAGAAGCAGGCTCCCTGCCAAGCAAGGAGCCCGATGTGGGACTCGATCCCAGGACGCTGGGATCCTGACCTGAGCCGAAGGCAGCTGTTCAACGAACTGAGCCACCCAGGCGTCCCTCTGTCTTTTAAAGTCATCCACATGTATTGCTGTGATGAAATACAATTTTGAAGAGATGTCTGGGTGGCTCAGTTGGTTAAGCGTCTGCGGTGGGCTTGGATCACGAGCCCACGATCTTGGGATCGAGTCCCACATCGGGCTCCTTGCTCAGCAAGGAGCCTGCTTTTCCTTTTGCCTCAGCTTCCCCTGCTTGTGCTCTCTCTCTCTCCCTCCTCTCTCTCTCTCTAACAAATAAATAAAGTCTTATTTTAAAAATGCAGTTTAAAAAAATTTTAAAATACAGTTTTAGAAACTTAAAACATGATTTTCACTTTTGAGACATCTTTTTTTTTTTTTTTAAGATTTTATTTATTTATTTATTTGAGAGAAGGAGAGAACTAAAGGGAGAGAGAGCAAGCATAAGTAGGGGGACAGAAGGAGAGGGCGAAGCAGGCTCCCTGATGAGCAGGGAGCCCAACATGGGACTTGATTCCAGGACTGTGGGATCATGACCTGAGCCGAAGGCAGACGCTTAACTGACTGTGCCACCCAGGCGCCCCTAGAGACAGACATTTCTATCCAAGGGACAATACTACTTAATTTGTGAGAGTTTGAAATGGAATTCTCATATCTTAAATGTACTATTTTCTATTTTTCTGTCATTAATGTGCCAGTTTTGCCACTTACCTTTTTGCTTTTCATTTAATCCCCAGATGTTAAGACATACTGTAGATATTGAGCTGAAAGTATGTGTTGTGTTACTGTGGTAGTTTCTTTGTTTTACTGATTTGTATTTGGAAAACCATCTCTCTCTACATTCACTTTTTATGCAGGTCCTTAAACAATGAGTATATATAGTAGACCTATTAAAGTCCTATGCTATGTTAAAAAATAGTCTGAATTAGTGTGGCTTGGGTGGCTCAGTTGGTTAAGTGTCTTACTCTTTTTTCTTTTTTTTTCTTTTTTAGATTTTAGTTTACTTTAGAGAGAGAGGGTATCTGCACTCAGGAAGAGGGAGAGGGAGAATCCCAAGCAGACTCTGCACTTGTGTGGAGTCTGATAAAGGGGTTGATCTCACAACCCTGAGATCATGCCCTGAGCTGATTACCAAGAGTCACATGCTCACCAGACTGAGCCACCCAGGTGACCCTGTCTTCTGTTGATTTCAGCTCAGGTCATGATTTCAGGGTCGTGAGAATCAAGCCCTGCATTGGGGGCTCCGCACTGGACATGGAGCCTACTTAAGATTCTCTTTCTCTCTCTCTCTCTCTGCCCCTCCAGGCCCTGTCCCCTTCAAAAAAAAGTCTGAATTGTATTTTAGATTGTTACTCTTTTTGGTACCTAAAGATCATCTAGTTCAACCCAAACAGTTTACAGGTAAATTGCAGCTAAAAGATTTAAGTGGCTTGGCCAAATTCAGTCATCTAGTTAATGGTAGAGCAGAGACTTTTATTGTGTAAGTCTTTGCTGGGCTGAAATTTTCACTGTTCTCTTGCTTTGTTATTAGATATTTAAACAGCTATTTGAAAACCCTTTTTTGTACATAGAGAAGGGACTCAAATTATAGTTTAAAAAATGACTTCATAGGTGGATTAAAATAGACTATCATTATTACTTATTAAATGAATGATTCTGAAACACTTGAAGAAAGTATTTCTTTAGTATATTAAGAATCCTGTTTTGTAGGTAAGAAAATCTGTGAAATGGATTGGAATATCTGTATCTAATTTATCTCATAACTTTAAATCTGGGCAGGTTTTACTCTTCAGACATTTGAACCTCTGTAAGAGGTTATAGAGCTATAAGAAATGCTAAGTTTACTTGCTTGCTTATGATGGCTTTATTTTGAGAAATAATACCACATTTGAGTGTCTGTTACTATAAGATTTTGACACAGTAATTACTCAAAGAGAAACTTAACAGAACAATCACTTTTACTTTAGTCAGAAAGCAAACAGTCTTCAAAACCTTATTTTCTTGGGTAAAATACTTAGGCAATATGTTATAAATAGGTTATCATTTGAATCTCTATACTACTTTCAAGTACTGTTTTAAAATAGGAAACAAAGAAATATTAGAATTAACCTTTGGAATATTTGGATTCATCTTTGTCCCCTTTGACAGGCCCTCTGGTGATGTTCTTGAGACATTCAATTTTTTAGAAAATGCTGATGACAGTGATGAAGAAGAGGAAAATGACATGATTGAAGGCATCCCAGAAGGAAAAGATAAACATCGGATGAATAAACACAAAGTAGGAACTCAGTTTTAAATTTTTATTGGCTAAAATACATACACACATGTATTTGGAATAGAAATTTTCAAGATGTCTTAAGTTAAATTAGGAGTGATGGATTATTTTATGTTATCATCTCGATTGAAAGTTGTATATATTGTCAGTTCTTACTATTACCCACCTATGGTAGAAATTATTATTTGCTGTATCATTCAGTAAATGGCAAAAGGGGGTCTTTTTTTAATAGAACTAGTCTGGCAGTTTGAAACTTTAAAGATTTTATTTATTTATTTGTCAGAGAGAGAGGGAGAGAGAGCGAACGAGCACAGGCAGGCAGAGTGGCAGGCAGAGGCAGAGGGAGGAAGAAGCAGGCTCCCTGCCAAGCAAGGAGCCTGATGCGGGACTCGATCCCAGGACGCTGGGATCATGACCTGAGCCAAAGGCAGCCGCTTAACCAACTGAGCCACCCAGCCGTCCCAGTTTGAAACTTTAAAAAAAAAAACAACCAACCACCTTATCCACTCCTGCTACAGTTAAGAATCACTGCTGAAGTCTGTCTCTTTGTGTACAGTAAACAGGTGATAAATCAAGTGAAGCTGCAGTGGGTGAGGGACTAAACTATAGATTATAAATATATGTGTCTACATTCTTGTTCTTTGATAAGGATTAATAAAAATTTACTTTTCCTCATAATCTAAGAAACTGAGTTATTAATTTTATCAGTGATATGGGTTAGCTATAAGAGTATACACAGATTAGATGATCCATTTATGAATTACCACAGTAATAAAGAGTATTTCATGTATCTAAAAAAAGTACATGGGTTAAGTTTTGTTTTCTTGGGATATTGTAATAATGTTCTTGTACCTTAAAAGTTTTTAGGATTAAAGCAGTTTTCGAGCATTCCTATCAGATTTCATATATGCAACATACTCACGTGTGTATCATGGGTAAATGGAGAGATCCCCCCCGCTTTTTTTTTCCATGGGAGACAAAGCATTATTATTATCACAGCTATTTACTTAAGATCAGTTAATACCCTTATTATATTAGCCGTGCCAGAACCTTGTGAATTATGGACTACATGTGCAGTTCCCAGTGAGTGAAGTCAGTTCAACACAATGTACTATCAGAATGTAAGTGAGTAAAAGGGCCTATAAATAGGGGTAATTGTGATCCTGTTATAATTAAAGAAGTGAACTACTTTTGAGTATTATTTTAACCATTTTTTACTACCATTTTTCTTTTACTACCAGATTACTTATATCACATCTTACAGTAATCTTCACATGATACTGTTAAGAAATTTATATTTATTTTTCATTTATATGCATATATTTGGGGATTGGTGAAATAAATGGAAAATCTAAAATTCTGTATAAGTAATTTAAACATGAGAGTGCAAATATAAAGATAATTGTGTGAAAACATATAAAGGACCCCTTTAAAATCTAGGATAAGAGTAATTCTTGGCTTATGTTCCATTTACAGATAGGTAATGAAGGTTTAGCTGCTGACCTAACTGATGATCCTGATACTGAGGAAGCACTGAAAGAATTTGATTTTTTAGTGACAGCTGAAGACGGTGAAGGAGCTGGAGAAGCGCGGAGTTCAGGGGATGGCACAGAATGGGGTAAGGTGATAAAGAAATATGGGGGCGGGAGAATAGCCTTTAAGGATGTATTGGTATTGAATATTATATGTGGAATGTGAGTATTTGAATGTATAGTGGCAGTTGAACGAGAACAAGGGGAAGTGGTGTTGAACAATCTCAGTGTATTTTGTACCAATTTATTTAGATTTGGTGACAAAACTATTGTTTAATATATGCCTTTTCGTGGATTTTGATTTTTGGAACTTACCTTGATTTAAAGTTGAAAGAAATCCAATTTCTTTCCTCTTGGCAAATTAAAAAAAAAAGCACATGTATGCAGTTTTAAACATTCCCATTATTTAATTTGGTAATGAATCTAGGTTTAAAGATTTAACTCTTGTTACGCCCATACGATGTTACCTGACTTATTGCTGGAAAGTAATAAAGCTACTAATATTGAATTACAGCTTTACATCGAACAAGGTTTACTGAAGGTATTAAACTTTACTACATAAGATATTTAGTGTGCATATGTTAGGGTCTAGCCTTCGGAAATGATATGTAATGCTAATAATAATCCAGCTATAACTGAAAGAAAACAGTTGTATTTATACAGGGTTTAAAACTCTATTAGAAAATAAAAGTATAAAAATTATATTAAGATAATAGCTGAGGTCCAGTCTGTTGTGCATTCAGTCAGCTTTGAAAACCAGCATGTTATCTAGCAGATAGAACTCACACTATGTTTACAGAACTTTATTGGAGAAGGTCACTCAGTACCTTATTGCACATTTCAAAGAAACACCAAAGTTGCTTAGTTACTGGCAGGAGGAATTATCACTAACTACTTAAAAACTACTTTGATGATAGGGAACACATGTTATTTAAAAATGACTCATTTAAAAATGCCTCATTTGAAACTGAATTTGCTAATAGCAGGAGAAACAAAACCTAAGAGGTAATATAATTATTTACTATCCTAATAACAATTTAAGTACTTAAAAATCTGAATTTTTTTACTTGCTTTCTTACTGATTATAATTCTTAAGCATTGTTTCAGACCTTATCTCTTTTTCTAAGTGGAAAGAGAAGAGTCACATTAGTGAAAAATATGAAAAAAATTCAGAATTACCTTCTAGACTTTGAATATACATTTTTGTACTTACTATTTGAAAATGGCTATATTCTAGTTTACTTTTCTTAAGAATTAGCCTTGCTCAGGGGGCACGATAAAAGTATAAAAGTTTTCTTTAAGCTTCTTTGTGCAACCCATCAATGTTGGAAATACCTAATTTTTCCCCAGTAGATTCTAAAGTACTGTCTTTTTTTCTCGGGTTATTTTATAATTAATATAAGTACATTTAAATTATATAAACATATAATTATTTTGTAATTTGTGTATTTTAGGAGTTTAGAAACCCATGCGTACCTGTGAAAAAGAAATTAAAAGTAACCTATAATGCCACTGTGTAAGGAGAATCATGCTTAACATTTATATATGTGTATCTGTCTTTAACAAAGGATTTTGCTTAGTACCAATTTATAACCCACACTTTTCACTTAATACATTGTTCTTCTGCAGCAACATTTTTAATAGCTTCATTATATTCTGTCAGTATGTTCCATTATTTAATTGGGGTCTTACTGAAGAATATTTAGATTATTTTCATTAAAGAAAATAATCAACAGTTTTCAAATACCTACATAGCTAATGCTTGGCATATAACCATTCCTGCTTTCTTTGCCTAAAATTGCTGGAATTTTAACTGTTAGTCAAAAGAATATACAAAAATTTCAGGAATTCAGTTTGTACAAAATGGCATTATTTCTTTAATAATGAAATACTATATTGTGTGTAGTCGATTGGTCCTTCTGTCCAAAGGCTTTGGCTCTAGAGAAGTTTCAAAAGCAGACCTAAATAGTGAGTGATAACTGTAAAATGTTACTCACTTTTACTATTTGACTGTGACATGATTCTGTGTATATGGAAGTAACTGAAAGTCTCTTTCTTCCAGATGAGACTGTACCATCTTTAAAGCGTTTTAAGTTCTTTAGAAGGAAAAGAACAAAATTGTTCAGGCAGTTTCTTTCCTTACCAAATGCAAACTCAAAGGATCTATGTAGTGTTTCTGTATTTTTCATTTCTACTCAACAGGTGCTATAATTAATTCAGTTTTTCCAAAACAAAGAGGAGGGGTATACAAACATACCTTTATTTATTTATTTATACCTTTATTTAACTCATTTGCTTAAATTTGAATTTACTTACAAATGGGAAGGTGGCAGTTTTTGAGATTTTAATTATTGGGTGAAAGACCTTTGTTATGGTTATTTTTTGTTATTCATAAGTAATGTATCCTTTTGAAACATATTTCAATACCCACCTATAGTGGGTAGTCTGTTTTTTATTTTGTAATATTATAAATCTCAAATATTCTAATTTTGAATACTTTTATCGTATAAAACCATTGCTTTTTTAGGAAGCTTCTAAATCCTATTTTTCCTTCTGTTACCTACATTAGGTAGTCTGAGTTTAATTTTGGTAGTTTTTAGTTCTTCTCATAATCAAAAATAGTAGTAGGCATTTCTAATTTTGCTATTTCTCTCATGGAGACATGGCATTTTGAGCATGTTTATTTTCTCCTCCACTTTGAAAGAGTGATTTGTGGAAATTTATAGGACTACCAGATGTAATTAGTACCTGAATGTTTGTATTTAAATATTATGGATTGGATAATTAAAGTACTGAATATTTGCATAAAGTGATATTACATTTTTATGCTATATTAAGTAGATTTGTATAACTCCTCTACTCTAATAGTTAGAATTACCATATTAGAATTTTATGTTTTTGTGGTTTTGAGTTGTTAAGGGTCATTTTTTTGTGTGTGCATATTTGTGTTTTCTTTTAAACAAAAATGTACCCCTAACTGATTCAGCCTCATTTCTTGGTATTCCCCCCCCCCAGATTATTAACAAATCAGAATTAATACGTAGAAGATTATGCTGCCTCTTCCCTTTTGCTCTTAACTATTTCTTATAAGCAGTATCAAATCAGCTGTTATTACCAGGCAAGTTTCAGGATGTTTTTTGTGCACATATGCATTCACCAACCTGTTCTTTGCACTGCTTTGAGTTAACCTTTATTTTCTAGACTTTAGGTTATCTTGCAAGTAATACTTGTTTTTTTTCCCCTTAGGCTTGTCCTATTTATTCCCTTTGCTTTTTCATTCTAGTACCCTTTGTTACTTGAATTAGAGTTACAACTTTATTTTTTCTACAGAGGTCTTTTAAAAAACTGATGGGGCTACCTTACTAAAATTTTCTGTCCTATGGCATTACCTGTGTAACGATTATACCACTGAAGCTTTTTTGTTTTTAAATTTTCTTTCTATAGGTTTAAAAATGTGTCAGTTTGGCTTACTTGAAGTGGTTACTTAAAAAATAATTGCTAGTTTTATTAAGATGAATGCAAATGATTTGTTATTTAGATCACTTTTTTGGGGGGAGTATCCAGCGAGTTCACAGAATAATTTCTAATTACAGCCGTTTTCAGTAAACTTCATGATTAGAGTACACAAAAGTAAATTTTCTCTTTAAATCAATATTACTGCAGTATTATAAACAGTACTACAATTGCAAAGTTGACAGATAATCTTATGTGTACGTTTCAATCTTGAGCAACCTAGTTTGAGTAATTCAAGTTGGCAAATTAACTTAAAGCTTTGAATTTAGCTTTTTACATCCAGACTGCCTAAGATCATAGGTATATCCGTAGGGGAGAAAGTGATAACAAGTGTAGTAGAAAAGGCTCGAGGTACAGTAAGTAATTGAATTTCTACATGCTGTTCAAATATGAGAATTTTTTATATTTACTACAAATAGCAATCTGTAAGGGGCAAAAAAGGCTTTTTAATGTTCACTGTATGGATTAAGTCAGTGAGGCCTAGGCAGTTTTACAATACTTGTAATCTGGATTGAGTTATCAGAAATTTAGCAAGTGTGGTTTCCCTAAAATTTCACTATTCAGTCAGTCCTGTTCAGTGACTTAGCCTGTGTGTTTTGATACAGTTCTTATTTAGTAACATGGTTACATAAACTCATAGCTGTTACTCTGTAACAGAAGGTTAAACTTTCTAATAACATGGCTATTTTAAAACTAAACAAATGAAGGGAAAACCCTTAATACTTAAAGTAATTCTAATAGACTTATTTTTATTCTGCTTCTTTTTAATGCTGTTTTCTTCTAGTTTACTATAGAGTAAATTTTTTCCAGGCACAAGTATTTACTTAAAATAAATACAGATTTGTTACTCAGCTAAAATAGCTGGTTTCTTCTTTAGCAGATGTACAGCAATGTATGTTTTCACTTCTCCATGCTTGTCACTGCTTTTAAAATCTTACCCCAAAAAAAATCAACTCAAAAAATTCTTCAGTGGAATTTGAGTTTTGTTTTTTTGTTTTTTTTTGCTAATCTTAGTTGTAGACCAATGGAAGAAGGTAATGAGATGTTGAACTATTTGGGTGGGGTGGGGGCCGAGGTGGGATACTCTGAATGCTTTGTATGTATTATTGGAGACAGTGTATTTTGGAACTATATGTATGTATTATATTGGACTAGAATGCCTCTCCATTAGTATAGTTACCTGTGCATGCAGAATCAGTGTGACAGAAGGTGCATGAATATTTTCATCAATAAAATGGCACTGACCTTTCTAGCTTGCACTCTTATGAGTAGTTCGCATGTAATTCATTCATTTGCTTTTATGATGCTGGCTGAATAATTTTTATGAACATTTTTATAAAGATGCAGTGATCTCTTTTATATAACAGTTTTCTAATGTCAGTCCATTGAATATTACTCATTGAAAGAATAATAACCTTCAAATTTGTGATTCATAGATATGAAGCACCATTTAACTGTTAGTATTAACTGTTTAGAAACTTATGAGATGGGCATTTAGAGTTTGCGTTGTGAATACCAAAACTGAAACTGCACCTTTAAAGTATTTTGGGTATATGCTGTTAGTGTATTTTTATTATGATTATGTAAAACTGTAACAGTTTACTGCCAACAGCTTGCATTGCCAACTGCTGATTTTTTTTCTTTTAATAATATGCTGCATGTAGATAAAGATGACCTCTCCCCACCTACTGAGGTTTGGGATGTAGACCAGGGATTAATAAGTAAACTGAAGGAACAGTACAAGAAGGAACGAAAGGGGAAGAAAGGGGTGAAGAGTAAGTGCAGATTCTATTATAATTTTTGTATACCAATCTCTTAGAAAAAAATTCTTCAACTCTTGCTTTTGTGTGTGTTTGTGTACCTTTTTTTGGTTTCATCAGGGGGCAACTAACTTTAAACTTTGTTGTATAATTGAAATTTATTTGAATATAACTTAGGCTGTTATTAATCAAGTGAAAAATCATTTAAAATAATGTTATAAGGATGAAGGAAAGATTTCAAGGGAGGTTTTTTGTTTTGTGTAAAGCTTTAAAAAGTTTACCAGTTTGTAAGGAATATTGGCCTTGGAATTAAAAGTAACAAATTTTTAAAAAAATTAAAAGTAACAAATTTGTTCAAAAGGGAGAAAGTATAAATTTCCTTGTTTTTGATAAGTAGGGTATTATAGCTATAACCAACTCTTGTCCAGATTATATTTCTTAGTTTGGAAATCCTTAAGTATAGTGAATATAAAAGCCCTTTTCATTGTTGCTGCTTTCTGGTCTTAATCCAACAGCAAAGCAGGAGGACAGCAGAAAAATCTCTCCTGGGTAGCATTTTGTTGGCTACTGTGGTGGAAGGCTAATAGGAAGGGTAGTGATGCCAGTAAGGTTTGTTTGGTCTCTAGTTGAGTAACTTTTTTTCATAGTATTTTTCACTATGTTGCATTTGATCAGAGTACTGTAAAAGTATAAATTCAGCTATAGCACTTCTCAGTGATACAGTTCATTTCTATTTTTTGAATCAGACTTTAAAAACAGCCACATGAAAAGTATCTTCAGACTTTTGAGTATTAAATGAAGAAACTTAAAGCTCGTTTTGGGGAAAACTTTTATTTTGAACTGGCTGTTGATTCTTGCTAGTCTCACTTTTTTGACTATGTCAAGGACAAAGTGATTGCAAAGGCTAAAACCATATAGGCATTCTTTTTATATTCCTTTGTGTGTTGAAAGATAAGTTTATAAAATGACAGGTGTAACTGAAATGCGTGTAAGTTTTTTTCAATAAAACTCTTTTTAAATGGTTTAATTTATTGTGGAAGCTAATAAGGGGAGTTTTGGGGACTTGTTACACAGTTTTCTTTTATAAAATTATGCTAATTTGCTATGCACGTGAATGAAAAGAAACTATTCTCTAAGAAGTTTCAGATTATACAGTGAATTGCTTATAGTATTTAAAAACATTTAGTGCTGGGCAGGGGCTGTGTTCAGCTCTAACATCATTTACCTATGTAATTCATGCATGTTTAGTATAAAAGTACTTTTGCATGATTGACTATTTGAATATAGACATGAAACATTAGAATTTTGGGGTGTAGGTCTTTTTAATGAAATGTTTATTTTAATATTAGATTACTTATTTTCTGTGTGCTGTTCATGAGCTGACTCATCTTTTGATTTCTTTAGAAAATGTTAGATAATGTTGCTTTAATTTAAAATATAAATAGCCCATTTTTTCCTCCTGATATGATTATATCTTTTTGAGGTTTAGAAAATAATATATAGGTCAATTGAAGGTCTTTTTCAGTTGTAGGCCTTGAATATTTCTAGAAAATGTTACACCCACATCTTTAAGAAATACTAGAAACAAATCACCTGAAGCTATAATTCAAAACCCCCATAAAATTTTAATTTAATTAACTTTTAAAAATAGGACCATTGTATCAAAGTTTTATTTGCCTGTTTAGCTGACATTTCATAGAAGACATCATATCATATCAATAAATACTCCTCTGTATAACATGTTTTCAGGTTTGTTTTTTTTTTAACCAACTACCTTGTTGTGAAATATAAGATTGGAGAACTATGTGAAGTGGACAAAAGAGGATTGCTGTGATACCAATTAGAAGTTGGACCTGCAGAGCCATGCCTGAGGCTCTCATGTCTCAGTACTGGGGCTTTAGCCCACTGAGCTACCCAGGCACCCCTACTTTTTAACTTTTTATTTTGACATAATTTCAAACTTAAGGAAAAGTACAGTTGCAAGAACACGGAATTTCAGATAATTTTCACCCAGAACCCCCAGTTGTCAACATTTTATTGCATTTGCTTTATTCTTTCTCTGTAAATATATACATGTATTATTTTGAATAGTTCAAAAAATGAGTAGGTTGCAGAAATGTTGTTCCTTAAATGGTTTAGCATATGTTACCTGACAAAAAAAACATCCTTTTAAGTGACCACAGTACAATGATGAAAATCGGGAAAGTAAATGATACAGTACTGTTATCTGACCCGCAACTCAGTTTTCTTTCATTCTTTAATAATTTCTAAAGATTCTGTAATTGGGGAAGGGAGTCAGGGGGAGTTTCTAAATTTATTGTTACGTTAAAATTTGGTCTGGTAATATTTTTCTAGGGAAGTTTTTGGTGGTCTGCATTTTGCTGTGTTATTTACAGCTCAGTAAAATCATATAAATCAATAACAGAAATCACTGGAGCATCTAGAGTAAGTGTGAAGCATCTGAAATTTGAAAAATATGAGGAAGGAGTTAAAAAGTTTTTAAGACTTCCTTAGATTTTTGTCTGCTTCAGGTTTTCAATGTGGAAGTTTAAATTGTGAATTGTAATATGTTTTCTTTCTTTCTTTTTTTTTTTTTTTTAAGATTTTTTATTTAGGGGCACCTGGGTGGCTCAGTTGGTTAAGCCTGTGCCTTCGGCTCAGGTCATGATCCTGGAGTCCTCAGGTCATGATCCTGGAGTCGGCAGGGAGCCTGCTTCCCTTCCTCTCTCTCTGCCTGCCTCTCTGCCTACGTGGGATCTCTGTCTGTCAAATAAATAAATAAAATCTTTCAAAAAAAAAAAATATTTATTTATTTATTTATTTGACAGAGACAGAGATCACATGTAGGCAGAGAGGCAGAGAGAGAGGAGGAAGCAGGCTGTCCGCAGAGCAGAGAGCCCGATATGGGGCTTGATCCCACGACCCTGGGATCATGACCCGAGCCGAAGGCAGCGGCTTTAACCCACTAAGCCACCCACGCGCCCCTGTAATACGTTTTCTTTTATAGGTGTTCTTATTGTATGGCTTATTGTTACTCCTACGCTATTTAAGACTTCTAAAATTGAGGCTTATTAAAATATCTTTTCTTCAAACGATTCATAGGCTTTTCCCATTTCAAAGACTCACATTCTGAGAATATATATCTTTACAGTTTTGGTTTTTAGTGAAATGAATGCACTTGTCTTAGTTTTTCCTCATGATTGCCATTTGTGCTAATTTTCCTGTCTTTTCCAAGTATAGAATGTGATTGCCATTCCCCTTAACTGATGTTACAGAATTGCTGCACATCCTTTGACTTGTCAATACATTGGAAAAGGAAAGTCTTTTAACTTTTTTCAGTATTTTTAAAATATAATTTATAAGTGAATGTCCCTGGATTGTTTTCTAGTTTTTAAAAAATTTTATATTAGTGTTTGTCATTTGTTATTCCAGATCCAGGATGACAAACCATCAACAGAAATGTAATATTTTTGTCAGGTGTGACTTTTGTCCAAATATTTGTATATTGGACATTTTAACATTTAAGGAGAAATTATTCTTTTATAGCAGTAACTTTTAGTAGGCTTTTAAAAACAACCTGGTGCGGGGCGCCTGGGTGGCTCAGTGGGTTAAAGCTGCTGCCTTCGGCTCAGGTCATGATCCCAGGGTAGTGGGATCGAGCCCCACATTGGGCTCTCTGCTCAGCGGGGAAGTCTGCTTCCTTCTCTCTCTCTGCCTGCCTCTCTGCCTACTTGTGGTCTCTGTCTATCAAAAAAAAAATTAAATTAAAAAAACAACCTGGTGCACGCTGTAAAATATTTGGTATTTTTAAAAAGATGTTATTTATTTATTTACTTATTTGAGAGAGACAGAGAACATGTGCACGCACAAGCTCAAGGAGGGGCAGAGGGAGAGCGAGCATCTCAAGCAGACTCCTTGCTGAGTGTGGAGCCCCATACTGGGCTCAACCAGTTGCATGACCCTGAGATTGTAACCTGAGCCAAAATCAAGAGTCAGACATTTAACCCACTGAGCCACCAGGTGCTCCAAATATCTGGTATTTAAGCTGCTTCTGTTTACAGGAGTATAAATTTGAAGAATCCATAAAACAGTTTTCTGTCTCATATCAAATCAAAGACAAAAATAATTGTCTCTTACGAAAGGGATGCAGTTGGTTTTGTATTTCCTGTTTTAATTTCACAGCTTTGTTTATGCATGTATGTATATATGCATGCATGCTCCACACCTAGCCCAACATGGGCTTTGAACTCACGATCCAGAGATAAAGACCTGAGCTGAGATCAGGAGTCAGACATTTGATTGACTGAACCACCGAGCTGCCCCTGATTTCACATTTTTAAAACAGACCATTGAGTTCAACTCATATTTCTTTTTTTCTTCCATCCCGGTAAAACAGTACCTTAATTTAGACATTTTGACAAGGATTAGAAAGTATCAGATTGATACTCGTTTTAAAACTACAGAATCACTTTGTAGCTAACTGTCTTAACTTGACATTTTGACAAGGGTCAGAAAGTATCAGCTTGATACTCTCTGAATCAGTATACTTTTTAAAACTATGGAATCACTTCCTAGCTGAACTAGTTTTTTTTCTTACTATTGTGATTTTTTTTTAAGATTTTATTTGACAGACAGAGATCACATGTAGGCAGAGAGGCAGGCAGAGAGAGAGGAAGGGAAGCAGGCTCCCCTCTGAGCAGAGAGCCTGACTCTGGGCTCGATCCCAGGACCCTGGGATCCTGAGGCACAGGTTTAACCCACTGAGCCACGTAGGCGCCCCGTGATGTTATTTTTTCTAAGATGATAGTTTTCATGTGAAAGCTTTTATTTTATTAGAACAGTAGTGAGAAAATAGAGCAGATGTAGCAGACATAACTAAATCCTTTAAAAAAATTTTTTTTTATTTGTTTATTTATTAGAGAGAGAGAGATCACAAGTAGGCAGAGAGAGAGGAGGAAACAGGCTCCCTGCTGAGCAGAGAGGCCGATTCGGGGCTCGATCCCAAGACCCTGGGACCATGACCTGAGCTGAAGGCAGAGGCTTATTAACACACTGAGCCGCCCAGGTGCCCCTAAATCCTTACTTGTAAATAAACGTTCTGGGGTGCCTGATTGGCTCAGTCAGTTAAGCATCTGCCTTTGCCTCAGGTCATGATCCCAGAGTCCTGGGATAGAGCGATGCCTCAGTCTTCCTGCTCAGCAGGAGCCTGCTTCTCCCTGTCCTCCCAACTTATGCTGTCTCTCATGCTCTCTCTCTTTATCTCAAATAATTAAGATCTTTTTAAAAATATATAAAATAAATTTATCTTTTCCAGATTGCCTGCTAACAGTTGCTTTCACTTTAGAATATAAAGTTTGATTAACAAAGGGGGGCACTTATGAAAAAGGGAAAATGTTAGATTCAGTAAAAAAGTACTTGAGTACTTACAGTAATAGAGTCTATAGAAAGATAAATTCCGTTAAGTCCTGAGTATATGTGTTTGAGAATAAGTATGGGTTTAAAAACATGAACACAGCAATCATCTGTCCATAGTTTGGCTTACATGTGCCGTAATTAGTATATTTTTCATTGTCCTATAATGTTTTTAGAGGATTGTACATTTTGCAAATTTGATGGTCATGGTTAAGAGGTAGATGGGTTGTTATATAATTCAGAGTAGTAAAAAAAGAGTTTTTCTTGGGGCACATGGGTGGCTTAGTCCATTAAGCGCATGACTCTCGATTTCAGCTCAGATCATGATCTTAGGGTCATGAGATTGGGCCCTGTGTCAGGCTCTGCATTGAGTATGGATCCTGCTTGGGATTCTTTTTCTCCCTCTGATCCTTCCCCTGCCCTCCACTTAAAAAAGAAAGTGTTTTTTTTGTTGTTCAGTTAGATAAAGTATTTCTCCTATAAAGTCCAATAATAATTAAGAATCAGGCTTTATCTAATAAATGCTTAATGAGTTTTCATTTAGGCCTTGATTATTTTTATATGTGTAATATTCTTTATACTAATATGGTTACAGTTTTCTTCCACTTTTTTTTAAAAGATTTTATTTATTTATTTGACAGACAGAGATCACAAGTAGGCAGAGAGGCAGGCAGAGAGAGAGGGAAGCAGGCTCCCCGCTGAGCAGAGAGCCAGATTCGGGGCTTGATCCCAGGACCCCGAAGATCATGACCTGAGCCGAAGGCAGAGGCTTTAACCCACTGAGCCACCCAGGCGCCCTGTTTACAGTTTTCTTATTACTGCTAATTAGTCTTCAAATTTATTTGAAGTTGAATTTTGTGACAATTATTATATTTAGAATATTGGGTAGTTTTAGAGAATGAATACACATTAAATTTGTAGTTGAAAGGTATTCTACAGGGACACCTGGGTGGCTCAGTTGATTAAGCGGCTGCCTTTGGCTCAGGTCATGATCCCAGCGTCCTGGGATCGAGTCCCACATCGGGCTCCTTGCTCTCCAGGGAGCCTGCTCCCTCTGCCTGTGCTCGCTCTCTCTCTGACAAATAAATAATATTTAAAAAAAAAAAAAAGGGAAAGGTATTCTACAAAGTAGGGGCTACTTAAGACTCTTATCTGGTTATGAAATCTGCTTTAATCTTTAAGCAGCTTTTGGGCACTAGAATTAAAGCAGGGTTCTTATACTGTCTCCTGAACTTGGCACTGTGCCACACAAAGACTAGTGTTTGGCTCTAGTATGAAAAAATAATTAATAGTTCTATATAATTTGGGACCTTTAGTTTAAACAATAACTTTCATGTTATCTCCTATTTTCCTTTTCTTCCATGTTTCTCAGTCTGTGTGTTCAGGAAGATTATGACTTCACATGTGTGATAAAACTTGAGCTTATCTTTATTATTTTTGATATTAGCTATCATAAAATTATCTGTAAGATAATATCTAATAAAGTCAGATGTTATGGTACATGCAAGTATAATAAGAATGAGCAGGGAGGGGCACCTAGGTGGCTCAGTGGGTTAAAGCCTCTGCTTTTGGCTTAGGTCATGATCCCAGGGTCCTGGGATTGGGCCCCGCATCGGGCTCTCTGCTCGGCAGGGAGCCTGCTTCCCTTCTCTCTCTCTCTGCCTGCCTCTCTGCCTACTGTGATCTCTCTCTCTGTCAAATAAATAAATAAAATCTTTAAAAAAAAAAAAAAAAGAATGAGCAGGGAAAGATCAGCAAAGGCTTTAAGAGGAGAGCTGGAAGTGTTTTGAAGGAATAGGTAGAATTGTGGTAAGTGCATGGTAGAGGTAGAATGTGTGTGTGTGTGTGTGTGTGTGTGTGTGTGAGAGAGAGAGAGAGAGAGAGAGAGAGTAAGATGAGGAAGCTGCTTTGAGTTTAAAATCAGGGAGATTTGTATTGTGGAGCATTAAAAGATGAGATCAAGTAGGAAAAATAGGATCAGATCATGAAGCCACATGCAAGGTAAAGTACAAGATTTTAGTTAGTTTTGATCCAAAGAATATTAAGGTGCCATTTGTGGCTTCTGAATTAGGAGTGAGAATTGTGATCATTTTAGAAAATTAATTTGACTGTGGCTTTCCAATTTGGTAGAAGGTAAGTGGAGCTGGGGGTTAGGAAAACTAATTAGGAATCTATGGTAGTAATTGATAAGAATGAAAGCTTTGATTAGAAAAAAGTCAATAGGGTAGGTTAAACTGAAGCATAATAAAGGAGAATTTGTTCTTGGTAGGGAAAATTCTTTTTAAAAATACCCCTCCCCCCATTTTAAAAGTTAAGGAATTTGTAAAGAAAAGATTATTATTTTTAGTTATATTGGTGGGGGAGTGTGCAGAGGGTGAAGGAGAATCCCAAGCAGACTCCTCAGGAAGCATGGAGCTGGATGTGGGGCTCAGTTCCACAGTTGTGACCTGAGCCAAAATTGAGAGTGGAACACTAACCGACAGAGTCATCCAGATGCCCCTACAGGTTGAAGAGGAATTATTAAAATGTAGTTGCAGAATTTTCAGAATAGAAACCAGAGCAATGGTGGTGATACTTGTAAGTGGGAAAGTTATAAAGGAGAGCTATTTTTTGAGTAAGGATAACATATTTTTTTATGTCGAATTTAACTGATGGTTAGACATCCAGTTGGCAATTTCTCATTTGTTACAGAATTTGTTTGCAGTCATTCAGTATCAGGGAGAAAATCCTCGAATAATCCTTATGATAATTATTTTAGAAAATTCAGACTATTTAACATACTGCCTGCTTCCATGCAGAAGTAAAGATACTTAAGCATTTCTGAGAAATTAGGGATTACTGTTAGGACGATAAATGTGTAAGATTTCACCTATTTCCATTAATTCTTAACATCTCACTGCCTAGCATTTTGTTACGGATACATGGATGAATGATAGTTTCTGTAGAGTTACTAGTATTCTAATAGCCATAGTGAAATCTAATAATTATGTAGTTGTTAGTCCATTAATACTGGCTTTAGTAAATATAAAGTCATAGTAAATATAAGTAAATATAAGGTTATAATGTGTGACCTTAGGTTTGCCTATTTTGTTTTTACTTAATACTGACTACAAAATATTTTCTTTTGTCTTTTCAAAAATTTTTTTGACATTCTTAAAACTGTTTTCTTTCAAAATACTTAAGAAAATAGTTCTTCTGTCATTTTTGAAGTTCACTGTTAAGGAGTTTCCACAGTACAGATGCTTTTGAGTTTTATATATTTTGGCCTGAATAATCCAGGCAACAGCTGAAATTCTCCCTTTAAATTTATGGCCTGTGACAGTGTTGACTTTTCATACTATTACGAAAATCTCAGAGCACGCATAGGTAAATGAGACTTCAAATTTGGGAAAAGTGAAATAAAATTGAGAAAAATTGGGGTTATTTTGTTAATGACACATTTGTGTAAGTGTGGCAGGAAAATATCCATATGAACACCAGGGAGAGTCAATTGTTTGTTGTCCTCTCATATAAAAATCATGTGTACTTATTTAACTTTTTGTGATAGTGAATTAAATTGGAAAAAAACCTCATGTTTTATTCTGTGCATTGTTCAGTGTTAATCATCTTAAACACCAAAATTGCCTTTTAAGGGTGCTTGTGTCTGCGAGCTTACAGAGCTTTGGTTGAGTGACAGAAGACTCAATTTTGTATATAGATATAAAACATAGTGGGTATATATTTCACTACAGAAATTGTGAATATATTAAGTATTTAAATCTTTTTAATGTCTTTGGAAATATTTGAAATATTACAGTTTTAAAAACTGAAGATCTATGTATCTGAGATTTTTATATAACTGGAACTTCTGAAAAATAGCCTGTTTTATTAGTAAATTAGTTTTAAGGCTGCTAGCAAGTCAGACGATAGCCATGAAATGAACCTCTACAGCCAACATTAATTTACTGGGTTCAACATGACAAAACTCTATGACATGATAACTGATCTGAGAGATAAATTGCCCCTCATCCCTTCAGGACTTTAAGAGATGGAGGAGAGAGGGAGAAAGGGAGGCAGAGGGAGAGACAGAATCTTAAGCAGGTTCTGAGTTGTCTGGGGCTTGATCTTATAACCCTGAGATCATGGCCTGAGCAAAATCAAGAGTTGGTTTTGAGCCACGCAGGTGGCCCTCCCTCCAAATCAGTCAAGGTCTGCCTCTACTGGAATGATTGATTATGAAGGTGTAAGAACAGAGGAAGGTACAAAATATAGCTACTGTGTTTACTTATATTGCAGAAGACATTAATTTTCTTAATATTGTAAATTTGCTGCTGTTTTAAAGTGCTGAAGATCTGCTTATATGATCTTGAGAGAGGGTTTGGGCAAGCTCTTGATATAATTGTCTTAAGGATTTTGGAGTTTTTGGCCCCCCCCCCCCTTTGAAAGAGAGATCACGAGCAGTGGGGAGGGACAGAGGGAGAAGTTGCCTCCCTGCTGAGCAAGGAGCCTGATGGAGGATTCCATTCCAGGACCCTGGGATCATGACCTGAGCCTAAGGCATACGCTTAACTGACTGAGCTACCCAGGCATCCCGAATTTTTGGCTTTTATAAAGTCTACGTATTTTACTTTTGTTGTTAATGTTAAGTGGAGTTGTTTCTGCCATAAGTCAATTGAGAGTACTATTGTGAAATCTAATTTTAGCTCACAGATCAAGAAAATAGTAGTCTTAATAAAGGACTTTAAGGAGCACATATGGGAAAAAGCTGTTTAGTTATTTTGTCATATTGCTTGAATTTAGCACCTGACAATAACTACTACCTTCTTGGAAGACATCGAAATACCTGACAATGTACTTGGAACTTTATATATAATTTCTAAAAATATATGGAACAGATGCCTAATTTAATTATTTTAGGAGAAAGGAATAGAATTATTGTTTAACTTGGTACCAGATATATACTATCTAGTATATTCTAAAAATGTGTCTAAACTAGAAATGTGTAGGAAATGAAAGTACTACTCAGGCATTTTTACCAAAATTTATTTTAGCTGAAGTTGTGTAGATATATTTGAGTAACTTAGAATTCTAGGTCTAGAACTAAATTCTAAGTTATGAGACTGCATTATCATCAAAGGTTTATTGTGATATATGAGTATATATATATAAGATAATTTAGTATCTAATAATTTGGTGTATAGGCTATATTTCATTATTATTTCTGCTTGTGCTGTATAAGGGAATTTGATGCCCCAGTTAAATATTTTTGAATACCTTGGTTTTTTGTTTGTGTTTTTAAAGATTTTGTTTATTTATTAGAGAGCACACAAGTAGGGTGAAGGGCAGAGGGAAAAGCAGACCCCTTGCTGAGCAGGGAGCCCAACTTAGGGCTTGATCCATGATGCTTAACTGACTGAGCCACCCAGATGCCCCACCCTTTTTTTTTTTTTTAAGAGATCTTGAGTAGCTCATTTTCCATACGGTTAAATAATTTTGCATTTTTCCATCAAAGTCATCTCTGTGTGTATTTACCATTCATCATAATCTGTGATGAAACTTGAAGTAAAGAAAATCGCTAAAATAATAAAGCCAAAACAAAATATATTAAAGCATGAAAAACAACAGGAATAGTAAAATAGTCTGTTGATTTTTCCGGATTTCTTTTTCACTATTAAGCTATTTACCTATTTTACTTTAGGAGGTATTTTCTATGCATGTGCCAACTCCATTATTTATTTTAACTATTTAGTAGTAGCTTAGCTTCCTTAGCTTTTGGTCTATTTTACCAAATAATACTTGGAAAACTTGCTAATGTAAACTGTAGGTTTTGTAATTTAAGGCAAAGCATACTAGCAGAAATAGAGACCCTTTTCTCTAGCCATTGACCTCTGGAAATAGCCATTCAGGGCCCACACTACACAAAAATCAGTTTAGAGCTCTGAAAGTGTTTATGTATATGTTTACTTTTAATTTTTTAAACTCTTTTTTTCTTTAAAGATTTTATTTTGGGGGGATAGAGTGCATGAGTCAGGCGAGGGGCTGAGGGAGAACCTCAAGTGGACTTCGCTGAGCCCTAATGTGGGGCTCAGTCCCACGACCCATGAGATCATGACTTGAGCTGAAACAAAGAGTTGAATGCTCAATCCCCGGCTACCAGGCCTCCTGTGTATGTGTACTTTTTAAAGAAAAAATTTAAATCAGTGATCTAACTCTTGTTAATGATGGAAGGAGGTGAGGGGGCCAAAAGCATGAACCTCATTACACTTTTTAAAGGATAAATCTTTTATTAGAGTTTGTTATTTAAAAATGCAAATTCAACTTTGACTTACAGCTGAGAAGGGAAAATTAGAATTCATAATCTCTTATTTCAGTGGCATTTTTCCAACTTTATGCTTTCTTCTTAAAGTTCACATCATACTCCATTTTGTAAAGAAAGTATTTTTAACCAGACTGTTTTCTTTCCAACCAGACCATTTTTTAATAAAGATTTAAGATATACTATGTCACCACTGGCATAAGTGGAATTAATTATTTGGCTATGTTCTTTAGGTTTGATAAAATTGAAAAAGAAAGGAAGAGTTTGTTTGATATAGTGAACTATAGGTTTCCTTAGTCAGTGGAGTGTCCATAAAAAGGAGAATTAGTTATAGAAGTATGAAAAGAACCTTGTTATAAGATCCCATTTTGTAGATCCTAAGATTTCCAAAAAAGGAAATGCTAATATAGTAATAGTATTCTTAAATTGCTTGATGAAATCTCTTAGGTTAACTGATAAAAAGTATCAAAATTTTCTTTATTAAAAACTACTTTTAATTTTGGTTTCTTTGAATTACTAATGAAATTTTTTATGTTTATGCAATCATTTGCTATAATTAGTTGTATAAATAAAATGAATTTATAGAATAGAAACTAATTCCCTCTGCAAAAAAGGACAAATAAATTGAGTATTTACTGTGATTACTGTATACCCCAGTGATGGGTGATTATGGAAAGTAGAAATAGAGCACAAAATACTTTTTTCACATAGCTATATGTAATAAATGCTGAATGAGCAGTAAGCTTGCTATGTATAAATAAATATATGTATATAGAGTGAGATGGAGAAATGTAGTCATATGCTTAATTAGAAATCTGGTTAAAAGTAGTTAAAACTTTCTCAACAGCTGATCAGAAATAATCTCTGCAAAAGCTCTATATAATAATGCAGAATAATTTGTTATGTTAAAAGTAATTTATTGGGCTTTTATAAGATTTGTGTTAATGAATGTGTAATTGTGAGTGGGAGGAATTGTGGCAGTTTGTTCTAACTTGTCTTACAAACAAATTATGAAATTAAAAGAAAAATTTGTCCTTATATTGGCTAAAAATGCTTTGAGAAAATATTACCTAATGAATTTTACGTATTCTTAACATCATTTGAAACGGTTTTTTTATAGTTTTTTGCAACTTCTAATATTATCAATAACTGCATACTAGATATTGGTAGGATCAATTCTGTAGATTTAGATTTAATGAGCATAATCATTGAAAGATTAAATACTACTAGTATACCTGTGTATATATATTCTGTCAGATTTACTCTAGATTGGTTGCTGACTCACAGCTTCATCAGCTTACTTTGATAATAAATTATGATATTCTAAATAAAGGTAAATTTTACTTTTGCAGTAGTATATATTGAGGAGAAGTTGACTTGTGTCTTAGAGTGATTTTCAGTAGTATTAGTGATGACTGACAAATTTCATTACATTTGTTATGTTTCTTGTAGTATATTAAGTTTATATCATTTTTCAGAGGAACTTTTCAAAATTATTAATTAGCTTAGTTTTTAAATGTTTCTCTTTTAAATTTGCTCATGAATTTTAAATGTTTTTTTTTTGACATATTGAGTTGTTTTGTATTACAATGACTTGTGTACTTTCTTCTTGTATCATCAGATTAAAATTTTGATTTCAAAGGATGTGTGATATAATACTGAGAATTATTCCTTGTACTGTAACTGTTACAGCAAAATACTTATAGTATAGCTATTCTGATTATGGCAGAGTTTGATGTTAACAGTAACAGAAATTTAATTTAAAGTTGTATAGTTAGTATAGAATAGCTATTTTATTTTAAAAGTATGGTAAATAAAAGGAGAGTTAAAATAAGAAATCATAGTCAAAGCTTGAAAACTGGAAGGCATTTTGAACAACACGTGGATTAACCTTTTACAGAAAGGAAGCTGACAGTTTTGATTGTAGAACCACCCTCGTCCTAGAACATTGTTGTTACCGGAGTAACCTGAGCAATTTAAGGCTTCATTTCAGTAAACTAGTAAACTGATAAATTGGATACCATTTACTTTTGAATGCTTACATTAATTTTTATCAGGGACTAGAATACCTAGCACTTCTAAGCAAATATGATACAAAGCAAAAGGACTGTAACATTTAAAAAATATTATAGTTCTAATTGTACCAAAGTGATAAGTAATTAATTTAAAATAGACAAAGCACAAAGCCTTTGTGGCCCCCCTCCCATCCTGGAATAATGTATCTAGTGCATATTTGATTTGTAGAAGATTATGTTGCAGTTTGTAAATAAGCAAATAAACATTTGATACTCAGTAATAGGATTTTTTGAGTGGAAGAAATAGGAGGGAAGTGGGAAAATAAAAAAATAATTATATTAATATTGTAACTGTTAAGTGCTTACATTTCCCCCACAATATTGTCTTGTACTGTATGATTTTTCAGCATTTAAGAAGCGGTTTTGTTCTTTATAGCTGAACCAATAACGTTTCCATCTGGAGGAGGCAAGTCATTTATTATGGGTTCTGATGATGTTTTGTTAAGTGTACTGGGCCTTGGAGACCTTGCAGACTTGACGGTAACAAATGATGCAGACTATAGTTATGATGTAAGTGCAGTTTTATTTTTAATTTTTTAATGATTTAATAGAAGGCTCCTTATTTTTTGGAAACACTTATAAAACAGAATTAATGTCAAGGTGCATGGAAAAGATAAGTTTAAGTGTGTCGATATGTTGATTTGAAGTGACATGTAGTTTTTCTTTTGTAATTACTTTGTGGTGCTTAAATTTTTCTTAGGTATTCTGGTGGATTAGCTAGAAGTTTGGGATGATTGATTACCTTATAATATTGGTTGATAAATATCTATCTTGAGTAGTCAACTCTCAATTATTTATTCAAATTAAGCCATATTTTGGTGTCAACAAGAGAAAAATAGGTAACCTGAATCATTTGTCTTCAGGATACTTCTTAAAAATTATGTTTTATTTTTGAACTTTTATTTTTGTAAGCATAATGTTAAAGTTAGCTTGCCATTTCCTGAATACTTAGTCCTTCATTTGAGGGATGGGGAGAGAATGGAGATTGGATGGGAAGGTAGTGTTCAGAGGTGAAAATAGTCTTGGATTAAATTTTTTATAGACAATAAACACTCAATTGAGAGTTAACTATACTTGTTTAGATTTTGTATGAATGAATTTACAGTTTTCAGTAAATTTATTTTTTCCCTTTTATAGCATTTCTTTTTTCTACATATTATACTTAAATCTAGATGAGCAAGCTTTTTAGAGACATCAGCCTTGGTGGGCTGGATTATTCTCATTAATATTTTCAAATTATATAAGCAACTAAATTCTAGTAAAGTTTTGACTACTTTAGAAGTGGTTTCACAGCCTATCTTTACAGATGGAGAAGTGAAGGTAAAAAGATTAACCTCTTAGCAATATCAACAATAATAATGAAAATAGGATGATGATATTCCTAAAGTGTCTTTAGTTCAGACTTGTGGAAAGTACCTTAATTCGCTTCCTTTAAAAATTTCACATGCTATTTTTCTAAATGACAACTGTATTGTTAATACTGTTCACTTAGATTTTTGGTAGTGACTTATATAATTTTTATTTTTTTTTATGTAAAGCATTGTAGCATGGTAGTTTTTTTGTTGTTCTCATCTGACGTTTAATAGGACTTTTGGCTTTAGCCTGATGATTAGGTAAAACAGATTAAGGAACTCTTCATTTGATCTACATATTTGAAAGCTAATTGAAGTTAATTCTTCTTAGTATCATTTATTAAATGATAAAGATTTGTTATAAAGTTTTTAAGGTACATTTAATTTCCACTGGACATTTTAGCAAAGCAGTTTAATATATATATTTTACACACCAAAACACACAAAACTCCATTTGCCTATCAGTTTATGACTTTTACCACTAAATATTGCACTCTTTCTTTTTAGTTACCTGCCAATAAAGATGCCTTTCGAAAGACATGGAACCCCAAGTATACACTACGTAGCCATTTCGATGGAGTACGGGCATTAGCTTTTCATCCTGTAGAACCTGTGCTGGTTACTGCCTCTGAGGACCATACTCTGAAACTTTGGAACTTGCAAAAAACAGTTCCTGCCAAAAAGCAAGTATTTTCACCTTAGCCTGTCTTTTTTCCCTTCTAAATTTGCTAATAATTACAAGTAATTGTCCTTCTATATGGTTCTCTTTTTTAAAGCTTTCATTTGATCTTACCTAATGATTTTTGAATGTCAACCAGTGATTTGCAGTTATTTAATTACCTTCTCCTCCCCCACCCTTGTACTTTCCTGTTTTAGGAGTGCCTCTTTAGATGTAGAACCTATCTACACATTTAGGGCCCACATGTAAGTTTTATTGAATTTGTGCTTAAATTAATAACCATAGTTATTGTTCATTATTATTTATTAATCCTCAAAGCTTAAAATATTCTTGAAATGTTTTATAATAGAAAAGACACTCGTTAAGTAGTATTTCATTTGATTAATGATTGTATTAGTGAGAATATAATCTGTATGGTTCAAATTTATGTTTTAAATTTTAAACAGTTTTTAGATACTGCATGAATTTAGAGATTGGGGGGATACAGATGTGTCTTCTTAGACTTTTTAAGTAATTTTTCCCCTTTTTCTGTAATAGTGGTCCTGTTCTATCGTTAGCTATTAGTTCTAATGGAGAACAGTGTTTTAGTGGTGGTATTGATGCAACCATCCAGTGGTGGAATATGCCTAGCCCTAATGTGGATCCATATGATACCTATGGTAAGTGAAAGGCTTAAAACATCTTTTTAAGTGAATGGAACTGACAAAATATTATTATAAGTTGCTTAAGAATGCATTAGTCTCCTCATTTAGTTTTCATTTACTATTAATTTGCTTTATTAAAGGGGAAAATTAAGCAGTATCATACCATGGAATATTTAAGCCCGTGAATTAGTACTTTATTGTCCAAAATTTTTTAAAAAACTATACTAATTAAAACAACTAATTTTAGTGCTAATTAACGAAAAGGAGAATAAAATGTAATGAACAGTTTTTTAAACTTAAGAAATAGTTTATGTAGTTCAAAAATACTTAGCAGAAGAAAGTAGAAACAAATAGTGGCAGTGTGTAAATCAGTACAACTTTTTAGAGGACAAAAAATTTCTTAATTAAGAAAACCTTTTTACTCACAAATGATACTTTCAGAATCTGTCCCACAGAAATGCCTGTATCTGTATTCAAATATATTTATAAGGGCATGTTTGTAATTATAAGAAATTAAAAAGAATATTTATTAATATGAGAAAGTTGAATGAACAGTGATCCACTTAATGGTTGGTGCATTTAAAAAAAATTTTAGGAGCGGGACGCCTTGGTGGCTCAGTCAGTTAAGCGTCTGCTTTCGGCTCAGGTCATGATCCCAGTGTTCTGGGATTGAGTCCTGCATTGGGCTCCTTGCTTAGCGGGGAGCTTGCTTCTCCCCTTGCTTGTGCTCTCTCTCAGTCTCTCTCTCTCTTTCTCTCTCTGATTGATAAATAAATAACTTTAAAAAAAAATGTACTCTGACTCTAACATTGTTAGACATTAAAAAAAAAAAA